>JAOYSI010017590.1:6423-34339 GCA_025775065.1 Hiodon alosoides
ACTACACGGTCAGGCTACTACACGGTCAGGCTACTACACAAAGACGGCACAATCGTTTTAGCAGAGCATGACAGCAGTCAGAAATAAAATGGCCTATCCAATATTGATTCATTAATAGACAGAGCATTGTATTGACCCCCCCCAAGTTACCCCACCAATGCCTGACAACGTTGTTGAATTTACAGACAAGCCTCTTGTTGATTTAAATGATCATGGCGTGTTCTTAAGACATTGGATAGCTGACGGTCTTCTGCGGCGTGCTGCCGAGTTTCCCCCGTGGCACAGCCAGCCTCTGGGACACAATGTTCAGCAGAAACCCGAGCAGAACGCTGTTCCCGGAAGAGTCAAGGCCACAGTCTCCCCTGCCAGCCAGGAGTCAAATGTCAGGTTTAAATGGCTTTAACTGAGAACTGCAGCGAGGAACCTCCTGCAGAAACGCAGGGCGGATCCCCCCCCCCAAACACGCCGCTCAGAAATGTCCCTCAGCTCAACACGCTGGCCAGGCGGAGGCTGTGGTTTGCGGAGAGTGGCAGTTTGTGCTGGAGGTTAGAGCCATTTTGGCAGGGCAGACAAGCCCCCTATTCACTTACAGTGGACTTACAGTTTCTGCACTTACTCCGGCTCACTGAGACGCCTCCGGGGCAGATCAAGCAGCGATCTATTCTCAGTGACACTACCCAGCATTACAGCCGTAGCACACAAGGGAAGGTCTTAACACGGGTGGACACAGCAATAATTATGCCCCATTCTCGCCAAGAATTTCAAATAAAATACTGACATTTAACGCCCTACTTTTTTTTACTGTTCACCGCTTAACAAAGTCAGCATGTATGAAGCAAAAAAAGTATTTAAAATGAAAGCTCTTGGTCCACAGTAACCACAGTATTCCTTTTATGTTTTTGTTTCCATCAAAAAAATGATTTTCTGCCATTCATCAGACAGCGGTAATACTGTATTGGACAGTGTCAATGATCTGGCGGTGACTGACAGGACGGTACACCCTGAAGCCCTGTGAAGTCCCCAAAGCCTTATTAATATCAATCTGCCTGCGTTAGCCATGTGCGACAATGCCTTCAGTCTGGGTACCCATGGCGCCCAGAAGTGCAACCAACAGGACAGCTCGAGCAATGTCTTCCTGAAAGGAGGCGGAGGAAAAGTTTGTGCTGTTACTAGGCAACCTGTTTGCTACTGCAGAACATGTCTGCGTTCCCAGAACTCAGAAACAGCATTCTGTTTGTTTCGGTCCGAGTGAGAGAGAGAGAGCTACCAAACACAACAGTTTGCCTATCAGAGGCACCACAGCATAAATGCTCGTGGAAACCGTATACTAGATAAAACTGTATTTAATCGTGTTTTTTGTTTTTTTTTGTAAGCATCTTATTTATTTTACTCATAAAAAGAAAAGGCTATTAATGCAGGTTGCCAAGTTTTCAAGACTTTAGTCAACACGATTATTTTAAATAAATTTAATAAATAGATAAATTATTATCAAATCATTCTCATCGCCTTTTAAAAGTATTTTTTTTTTTTATATTAATAAATGTACATGATGTACTAGAACTGAGGGACAGATAAAATAAGCCATTACTGGAAAGTAAACCTATAATGCATCATGAATTCCTGATGTCACTGAATATCTAGGGCTGTTCTGACAGACAGATTTTCCCTTACAGCGTCTGACTTCATCATGCAATTTACAATGTTACTTACAGCGCTCTCTGAACATGCACTGCATTACACTGTCAAATAAACATTTAAGACAACCGACACAAGCCTAATACCTATAAATAATTCAAAACCTGTCTGTACTGACTGAGGCAAAAATATAAAAATAGCCTTATTTAGGGAGATGAAAAATATGCGATGAGTGAAATTCGACCTGAGTAAGAGGTTTTTATCTCTTTTTCATTCCCATCAGGCAGCACAGTCCTTGCCCATGCCGATTGGACCGGGACCAAAACAAAACTCTGCCAACCGGCCCATCGCACTTTACCTTTAATAGCATTTTCTTTTTATGAGTCAAAGAAATCAGATACTTACCAAAAAAAGATAAAGCTACAAAATACAAAATCATTACGATTACAGTGCGATTAGCGAGATGCCTAAGCTTTTTATTTCCCCCTCTCCCCCACCTCTGCTCGTGATATCATAGGTACGCACAGAAGCCATCACATGACTCAAACTGAGGGCATATGCTCGAACCCAACGGCAATGGTTTCAACCCCAATGCTTTTGAAGGGGACACGCTGTAGACACACGCTGCGCTGCGATGTTTAAAATATATGGGTGGGACGGGCACGATCGACAAATGGCTTGTCCAATCAGCATGCGCGGCCAGGACTAGGTCCAGAGCGGTGACGGCCTCAGTCAGAGTGATGCTCTGCAGCTCCCCATTAGTGAAGGACAGCTGGGCCTGCTGGTGCGTAGCGCAATCCAACAGACACTGTCAATGAGCAATTTAGTCCCCGGTACCGAGGGGGCAATGTCGAGCCTGAGCCCTAACCGCTCCGCTTCGATCACCGCCACTCCATCGGGCCTTCGCGGAAACCCCCCCGAATTCCCATCATTCACTGTGATCCCGTCCAGAATCATCACTGAGGATGTGAGAGCCTCGGTAACTGGATAAATATACAATATACCCACAGGCAGGGCAGAGGGGTAGCCAGAAAAGATTATTAAATAAATCAACTATGGGGGCAAAATATGACTCTTTATTCTGTTGATTCAAGAGAACAGAAGAATACATTCAATTTTAAAAATGTTCTCTGTTTTTCTGGGCAGAAAGATTTGTTAGTGCTTCGCTTAATCTGCTTATATCCAGCTCAACTAAAATTCTTTTCTGGCAGATGTTCTCACTAAGGAAGTAAACAGCTGTAACTTGAAAAACAAGAAGACCTACTGAAATATATTCTGAAGATGTACGAGTCGGGGTAATAACTGATGGAAAGGTAGTGAAAATCACGGGAAAACACATGCCGCGTGACTTTCCCTTTAATAGCGAAAATACATGCTGTGTGACTTCCCCTTTAATAACAAAAATACATGCTGTGTGACTTCTCCGTTAACAATTAAAATAAGCAATATCCACCCATGATCCACACAAAAAAAAAACTATCCGATGTGCCATAGACCGGGCTAACTTAGACAAAGGGCTACTTATTGCAAAAGAAATGTATGTATATCCTCACTGTTCTGTCGGTGGAAATTGATCCCTTATTTACTTAGTTGTTCCGTTTTCTTTTAATGCATTTTACCAAGCAAAACGGCTCATTGTATAACACTAGATGGCAGTGTGAGTAATGACCAGGTTAGACAGAAAAACAGAACAACCTGTCAACGTAACGATCTGCTCTAATATTATTTACTTGTTTTCACTCTGCGCCGGTGTGCTCTCCCAGTCTGTCGTTAACACTCAGTAAACTCGAACGCATGTGAGATTCCAATACGAGCGCATTTTAACAGCCGCTGTAAGAACTTGTGGCCCAAAAAGTCAAGGTGCGTTTAGCCGGCAGAGCTCTCTCAACAGCGAACGTGAAGCGCAGCAAAGCGCGGATTAATCCCCACCGTTTAAAAACGCTCACTTGACAAATAGTAATGGGACACAGACAGATCAGATAAGACCTTCATTAGGAAAAACAGTTATCACACGACAGTGGTAATTAGCAGCACAGAAACAGATGTGAGAACTACTCAGGCACCTTAATTAATTCCACAAAATCCAGCGTTGGAAAACAGCTACGGGGCCAAACTGAACCATTTAATACAAAACACTAATCTTGTTTGCTGGTGTAGAAAATTATTTTTTTTACCTTTACTAAATTGGTGAAATTCCACAAGAAAACACTGCCCTTAATGACTGATTTGTAATGGTCCGCACCATTTACCTGTAAAAGAGTTGCAATCCATATTTTACAGTATACCGTTACCTTAATCCGTGATCCCGTCTCCATGGAAATATGCCTTTATTAGTTCTTTTGTGCGGCTTTTGTTCAATTTGATGAATGAAAACAGGAAGGGAAGATCTGTTCGTCTGTGCTTAATGTTTCTCTCATGTGAAGTCTGCATTACCCAACCCGTCACTTCACTTCCGTGACCACTGCCCAGGTCATTAATAAGCAACGCTGAGCGTTCGTGAGACTAAAACTGATCCATCGCCCACGTTACACACAAGGTAGACACAAGGTGTTGTCACAATGTGTAGACTTGTTTGGGGTTATACAGAGAAAACACCAAAGTTAACTTTAGGATAATTAATTATCCTAATAGGACCACTTGGCTTTGACCCATGTCACTTCATCCACACATAACAACTGTTATCAGTAGAAAATAAAAATGTTAAATGGTTAGATTGATAAAATAAATCAAAAGGTAAGGTGAAAAGTCAGAAGTTGAAACACAGAAGTTGAACAAATTGGATCCGGTGTTACTCGTACTCTAAATATGAAAACTACTGCATCAATCGAATGGTGAAACTTGTGTTTGTGCTTGGAATGACTGCAGAACAGAATCCGGTGGCCAGTGTAGAGTGACCATGCTGGTTAGATGTTCCTCTGGGCAAACATGACCGGACCTGTTGACAGTCAGTCAGACTGGAGTGCCGATATCATTACCTCTTTACCACCCAGTAAAGACTGACATTGACAGCTGGAGACGTCTTCTCCTTCCATTGGGCAGCAACGTCCCGATTTAAATATCCTCAGCAACAAGGCTGGGTCAGAGGTCCTGCGTGTCCGAGAGTCTGAGAACCCCGCCCAGATCTGAACCTCTGGTTACAGTGCCACGACGATAGTTCATGCCTACGGCCTGCAGAGGACGCCACCAGCAGTGTGAACTGCATGGTGAAGGACCCAAAGGTGGGAAAACATGAATGACTGATACCGTCCCGGGTGAAGATACAACTTCTTCGGGGGTAAGATGAGTACCGTCCCAAGTGAAGACACCCCCTCTTTGGGGGCCAGATGAGTACCGTCCCAAGTGAAGACACCCCCTCTTTGGGGGCCAGAGGAATACCGTCCCGGGTGAAGACACCCCCTCTGTGGCCCTTTTTGGGCACATCGCAGCAGTGTCTGCTGCTGTTGTTTTTCCCTTCAGTCGGGGTGGGTCACCAGGGATTAGGGAGGTGAGCTGTTGTCATCTATCAGAAAGCAGGGGATTTCTGAAGGAAATTGAAATGTGAAAGGGCTTTAATCTCTCCGCCGGCAGTAAACAGCCCGGCTTACGGCAGCCCCTGTGAACTCTGACACCGCAGAGCCCCCACCGCAGAGCCTATGTTCCTGAACACTCCCGGTTTCTCCCTCGCTCTCAGCAGTACGGTGCTGCCTGTCACATCTGCAGTGGTGCCACATACCATGAGGAATGAAGTGGCTTGCCTTATTTAAGGCAGGTGACGACACAGCCAAGGAGAAACATAGGATCTGACACTACGCCTGTACACACACACACACACGGCAGGCCTCCTTGCCCACGTAACGTTAGCGTCACAAGCGCTGTTCAAGCGGTGGGGAAAACGAAACGAAAGCGCAGCTGTTCCCGCAGAATTTCCTCCAATCCGGAGTCAGTCCGGTAGGCGCTACTTCAACAGTGAGGCAATGCAAGTATACAGACTGTGACAGGTGGTTGGATGATTTTTAAATCGCTAAAATTCAGACGCGAGCCTAACCCTAACCCTAACACACGAAGCCCTACTCTAAGAAGCCTTGGCATTCATTTCCTATCAGTCTTATTTCTTATTTCCACTTCACGAAAATGCAGCTAAATGTTTATATATTACTGGCTCTCGGTCAGTGTGTGTGTGTGTGTGTGTGAGTTTGTGTGTTTGTGTGTGTGTTTGTGTGTGTTTGTGTGTGTGTTTGTGTGAGTGCGTGTGTGTGTGAGTTTGTGTGTGTGTGTGTGTGTGTGTGTGTGTGTTTGTATGAGTGCGTGTGTGAGCGTGTGTGTTTGTGTGAGTGCGTGTGTGAGTGTGTGTGTGTGTGAGTTTGTGTGTTTGTGTGTGTGATTTTGTGTGTGTGTGTGTGAGTGCGTGTGTGAGTGTGTGTGCGTGTGTGTGATTTTGTGTGTGTGTGAGTTTGTGTGTTTGTGTGTGTGATTTTGTGTGTGTGTGTGTGTGTGTGTGTGTGTGTTTGGGGGTTCTGGGCGATCTTTCATGGTAGACATGTGGGATGTGAAGCTATTCTCAGCACAGTTAAACATAGCAGACTGCAGAACTACACTGTACATGCCAACAGAGGGGTCGTCAGAGATCAGACAAAAAACGAACACAAGAAACTCTCCGCAGACCTGGCCTTGGTGCCACAATGCCACAGAAAGCCAGCATTTCTGCACACAAAAAACCCTGATCTTATTGAGGGATGCATTGATTGACAGATCTGAATAATACATGTGCCTGGGGACAACCATCCAACAACAGAGAAGTTGGAGTGATATTTCCCAGACACAGGACCCTTTAACTGGCCATACGGCATTTTAAATTGTTTTGTGAATTGTTAACAGTTAATGAACTTTTATTAATAATTTATACATGTCTCCAATGTGGGAAGTCATCAGACGTTTATCAAGTCAGTTTGTTGAAGATTCTAAGTGGCTTTTTAGAATCCGGTTAGAATCCGGCTCATGGCGCTTACCGTTAGAGACCGGGGAAAACTCAGGGGCATCTCGCTGTTGACATGGCGCCACCCGGGCTGGGGTGGGTAAAATCGGCAGAGCTTCTTTTTAAATCTCTAGATAAGTGAATTGTGTTGTTTTTTTAAATAATTTATTTTTCTTTTATTTTAAATGAATTATTTTTTTCTTTTAACAGGAAATGGAACTACCCTTTAGAGTAGCACACTGAACGTGCAGACGGAAATGTCTTCACTTCACAACGGCGCCATGTTTTTCAATGTCTAAGGTCAAAAGGGGGGGGGGGGGGAATATACATAAATACATAAATCAAATTTGATTGCAAATCCCACGTATCCTACCCGGCAACAGACCAGCATATGGTCCTGTTGTTGTGCTAATCCTAAAGACAAGAAATTACCATTAAAAACACTGAATAGAAAAGCTCCTCGATTTTCATTGGCTACACCCCTAAATCACATGGGTAAAAAAAATAAACAAAAGGAAGCCAAGAGCCACGTTTTCCTGCATGTAGAAATAATGCATGTATTTTTTTTTAGTTCAGATAAACTTTGCTGGATCTTTCAAGTTGAGGACTGCAAGGATCTGTTCAGAACCTATAGCACATAAACAAAAACTGGGATTTCAGGCTCCATACCCACATTCAGTATGACATTTAGTCACTACATTTAGTCGTTATAATTAAAGATGAACGTGTCTGCAGGAACCCAGATTACTGTGTACACAAGAAGACAGATACAGACACAGAAGGTCGGCTTTCTGTTTCCCGTGCTGATGAAATATTTTAAACCATGCATGGATTTTTTTTCTACAGTGTAAATGGACAAGACACATCCAAGCATAAAGTGTAGTTTAATGTGGACCATGATGAGAAAAATGAAGGGCTTGGAAAACACTGGACGGTACCTTCACAGATTTATTTAGAAAAAAAAAATGGCCATAGATTGAGAATGCACCCAGGGACACAAGCAGTATTATGCAGGATTAAAGGGGGATTAGGTGGGGAATTCTGATGGACAGGCACGTAAAAACCGCAGGCCATGATTAACAACCTCGCCACCTTATCTGCAAGACGAGAGGGGTCTTCAGATGGGAGTACTAGTCAGCAAACAGAAAAGCACCGGTTTATGGAAAGTTACTACAGGTGACCTTGAATAACACAGATATGATCAGTAACAGCACGGTGAGAAAAAAAACGCTTGGTACATCAGTGAGTTCTCCTGGGGGGCTTGCCTACAGGTTTGAGCCTAATTACTCAACGCTAATACGTCATTTCATTTCACTCACTTTCACTTAGAGAACGGAGAACCGTTTGCTTGAACCGGACAGGAATGAACAGGAGTCACGGACAGGAATGAACAAGGAGTCACGGACAGGAATGAACAAGGAGTCACGGACAGGAATGAACAGGAGTCACGGACAGGAATGAACAGGAGTCACGGACAGGAATGAACAGGAGTCACGGACAGGAATGAACAGGAGTCACGGACAGGAATGAAAGCAATCACGGAGCACATCTGGAGAAAATCTGATCCTCTCTGCATCCCAGCAGCCCCCCAATGCTGGGGCAGGGAAGACCAGATGATTGGCCGGTTGGGAGAACCTCCTCCAATTGGAGTCATTTGGAAGAGAACAGACAGCTGAGAGTCACTGCAACTCGTTTGGTTGCTCCATCAGAATGATAATCAAGCCAACAAATGCATTTAGGTACTGACACATGAATTTAGGTACTGACACGTGCATTTAGGTACTGACACGTGCATTTAGCCCAAGCATCCACAGAACCCTTTACTGTAAATAACCACTTACAGATTATTGTTCAAAGTCTAGTTTGACAGGTCAAAATTAAGTGCAGCGATTGTGTGCCGTAAAGCGTTGTGTGGTGTAAGCGCACAACGACAGCCCAACTTAATGAACCAGCCTCATTTTCTGCAGCAGTGTTTTAATCCCCGGCCCCAATGCAAAGCCGGGATGAATACATCCATCAGTTCCACACACATCGCATGTGAAGGAGTTAAGTCTTTACCTAGAACAAATATCCTCTCCCCTTCTATTAAAACACATGAAAAAAAATGAAACTATTGCCATTTAAGGTACGTTCAGGCCAAAAATGACGCAGCAGAAAGTGAAGGTGTAGAGAAGCAATGCTGATTCTTATGAGAAGCCATCTCTTCTCCGACTGCGACAGCCACCTCTTGTGACCATCAAGCCATGCTCACAACGGCAGAATTACAGCAGTTTAAATATTTATATATTATTATATTATATTCAGAATTACAGCAGTTTAAATACTCCCCCAAGGTGCTGCTACGATCAGTTAATCATATCAGGTTACTGACCTGGATACATTCAGTAACACGCAACGGTGTGTGTGCGTGCAGGCCTGTGTGTGTGCGTGCAGGGCTGTGTGTCTGTGTGTGTCTGTGTGTGTCTGTGCATGTGCAAAAGCAGGCCTGCGTGCGCCTCTGTGTGTCTGCATTGTCTACGGATTGTCTTTTACAAAGATAACATCTGTCCCGGCATTTGGTACATTTTAAAGGGAAGCCGCCATTTCTCAAGCAATCAGCACAGTCGGAAAAGCACAAAACAAAGGAACAACGATAATCCATCTTTACATATTGGGAAGAAAAGATTGAATAATGCAGGGATTTGTACCACCTTCACGTCTCCGCCTATCCAAACCTTCGCTAAAAACCTCTAATACACTCAAGTAAGCCTCTCTTGGGAGCGAAGGGAAAATACCATCTACACTTCAAAAAGCATACAGTGCAGTTATCAAAGGCACACTTCGTATTCTAGGGTTCGAATGGCATTTCATAAATAATTAACCTAAAAAATATCTAATTCTGCTGAATAGCACATACAGGCCGCTACAATGCAATTAGACAGAAGCAGGATTGTTGGGAGTTTGGCACATTTGATACTTCATGAACTGTTAGTATACGCTAACTAATGCAGGTTGAAAAGAATCTGCAGTGGTACAAATTATACCTAGACGAAACATGTCCCCTTATGGGGGGAAAAACAAAAGTATTCTTGTAATGACTGATCTTTTGAGGGCCAGTCTTTGTATGTTCTCACAGAGCACCAGAGTACCAGTAATCATTCCCAGAATTCTTCTGTGAAAGACCAGCTGATTGAGCCCAACGCCCACCAATTGCCACAGATCCAGTAACGGCAGAGTTCTTTGTGTGAAGGGGGAAATTGTTTCATTTTAAGTGGCTTCAAAACAAAAATCCTACAGAAGCAGATAAAAGCTAAAACGTATCCTGAGACTGACAGTCTCGGAAAATTAGCCACTCAAAACGCCTCATCAAGCATCGAAAAATGTGCAGCTTTTCCATTGGCTGAATCAGAAGTGTATAGCGCCAAGACTAACACGTGGAAAGTCAGTCTCTCTCTCTCTCTCTCTCTCTCTCTCTCTCTCTCTCTCTCTCTCCCCTTGCCTCAACATTCACTCTCGGTTTTGCGGCATCTATAACAAAATGCCATGTGTTTGGAGCGGAGATCTCCTTTACCACCGAGCTCTGAGAGTCTGAGAGTGCTGATTAGCGCCGCCCTCCTGGGGAAACAGGCCCCGCCCAAAGCTCGTGCTTCGGGTCCAACGCGCCTTCTCCTTCTTCTTTAACCTTTTTCGTTCAGCGAGCTGAGCCGCCCAGCTTTACTTATCAGAAAGGGCAGCATGTTCACTACGCTAGGCAATTCACACAGTGGCGACAAAACGGTGCCGACATAAACGCGGACCACCATTCTGTCCATTGGTTTGGAAGGGAACATTGAGCCCAACCACTGTTTTTATGTGCAACCACTTCAACGTTCATCAAGTAAAAATGTCCCCCTTCATAGCAGAGGCCTCGGGCCACGTGACTGCGACTGCTACACACAGCGCAGTTTCTTTTTCAGAGGGGTTATTATGCAACTGGCGGAAACACAAAACCCCCAGGCAATATGTTTTGCATAACAATGACTTATTCCGTGATAAGGACGAGCAGCCGTTTCTTTAACAGACGACAGAGACCGCAGGAACGGAAGTGGGATGAATTGCTTTCAACCTTTGGTTTCACTCTATCCATCATGCGTGGGCAACGTGAAGCTTAAGTGAAGTTGCATGGATCGCAACAAATATTTTTAACAATTTTGACTAAATTTGTGCGAAAGTCTAACAAAGATAGCCTTGTCTTGCAGTCGCTCATCTCCTGCAGGCCACCCGTGCAGAAACGTGCAGACGTTTAGCGCAGACGTTTAGCGCAGACGATTAGCGCAGACGATTAGCGCAGACGTTTAGCGCAGACGATTAGCGCAGACGATTAGCGCAGACGATTAGCGCAGATGAGCGCTGTCAATGGGCAGGCCCTTGTCCTGGTCCTCATTGGTGATATAGATCTTCTCATTCCACACAGGAGGTGAGGGAGTTAAAACTGTCTGTTTTTATTCTTCCTCGATGCACCCATGATCACTCATCCCTCTTTTAAACCTCGCTCCGGCTGAACGACAAAAGAGCAGAACACAACTGCAAAATGCAACCTGACATTTTAATTAAAAGTCTTCACAACAAAATAAAGAGGCTCACAATATGCTAACATTCAAATGATTTTTTATTAGACTGGTGGCCTGGAAAGACAAACTTAAAAAAAAATTAACTCCCTTAATACTTGCAAGAAAGCATTACATTTCTGACTTTCCAGTAGCTATTCAGAAACAAGGCTATTTTGAGGAGTTACGCTTGACCATAATTTTCAGTTCTTCTCTTTAATTAATCTCTAAATTAAATATGATTGTTACACATAAAAAAGATTAGTCTGTTAGACCAGATTGTTATTGTTTACAATATGGAAAATGATGGTTAATGAAACGATTCCATATAAACCTGAACCATAAAAAAATGACAGGTCAGAGAAACGTCCAGAACAGCCGCGAGCTGACAGGAGGACGGTATCTAACATCAGAGGTCCACAAACCTGGGATGGGAATATTCCTCTGAGCGAGAACTAAACTGTGGAGTAAATTACAGAGGAGGGGGTTCATTCCACTCCACATAATGAGAACCCAATGCAGAGAAAGGGTGGCGTGAAGCCCTACACAAAACAAACACCATTACGTCAGCGGTAGGTGACCTGTCAGGGGGAAATGGAGCATATCAATTCATACAATCGCAATTTCTTCACAGACGGTTAGAGCTCACAAGCCAACTTTCATAGTGTAGGCAGTCTGTCTTAAACCTGAAAAGTCACCCAGCCTCTTAAAATGACTACGCTCAGAAACGGGAATTTTCACTAAAACCGGGGACGTTTTATCCTCTGACAAAATGCCAATATATACGCAATTCTACATTAGCTTCTATGGTCCTCGATCTGTTTCCGAGGAGCCTTAATCCCACATATTCTGGTTCTAGGAAGTGTCTGGCGCTAACGAAGACTCCTACCACAGACTATACTGTCGTGGTAAACATGGATATTGCCCGGAAGGCCCACGTAGTGCAAAAGTGCTAACAAAACTAAGAGAGAACAGCAAGAGTTACGTGTGTTAAATGGTTCCTACTGAAGGGTTACAGCGATTTGAAAATGTAGTAGCTTTGATTAGTGCAAAGGATAAACATTAGGAGCGTGTCTGGATGATCTGAGCAGAGGCAAGAGGTATCAAAGCCATCTCGACAGTATTTTCAAGCCTGCAAAAGGACATGTTGTGTAGAAACAATGTTATAACCCTCAGTCCTAAGGCAGCACGGACCGATTTGAAAAATCTATCTGGTCTGAACTCTCCATAAGCGCAGTTTGACTCTGTATTTATTTTTTGACTCAGTTTGACTCTGTATTTATTTCCTTTACAGACGGCAAACATAAAAAAAAGTCAGGAACACACAAAGAAGCTTACAAAATTAAGACAACGCCATCTTTTTGTTAAAAATGAATTTTATATGCCCCTTTCTCTTCAGCACAACAGTGAAGTGAAATAAAAAACACTGTCCTTCCGCACATCACCTCCCTGTCACCGTTCATCGTGAATACCTGTAGACCTGTGGCTAAAAACAAGGCGCTAAGCTAAATAAAATCCATTCTTGCCTTATTGTATCTCCGAAGCAGACTTTCTAAAGCTCAGATTTTGTAAGCTTCTTTTAAAAAAAAAACCAGCAATGGATCATTTTAAAACTGTAAACTGAGTGCGGCGTAGCTCTGAGGAGCCACGTTTTCTCTTTGTGGAGTATCCTCCTGTCCGCCTGGATGCAGACAGAGGTAGTCGTGGGGCAGACCCCTAAATGTCATCACCACAGCGGCTCCCAAATGTCCCTGGCACTGGCTGGTAATCTGCCCTTCACCGGTAGTCTGACAACAGTGAATTTTTAATGGGGTCAACAGAAACCCCTTTCACGAGGGGATGTGTGGAGCTATTCTACGGAGCCAGCTCGGGGAAATCAAATATTTAAAGAGAGAAGGAAACTATAGCTTATAAAGGACAGAGAAAACTCAGGCTCTCCTTACTGCTCCTCGCACAGACCGGCTGGGGGTGTTTTTGGCCCCACTGAAGGTTTCCCAATCAGCCATGAATGGGGAGAGCAGCTCTGCGCGGCGCGCTTGGAGGGAGGTCTGCCCGCAATCTGTCAGCCTGATCTCTCCAGCTCCGCCCTTCCTGGGGGAGCGCTTAATGAGGTCAGTAGCACTTATCCACAGAGGCTGGGGCAGAGGTTGGGGCAGCGTTGGAGTAAAGGCTGGGGCAGCGCTGGGGCAGCGTTGGGGCAGCGTTGGGGCAGCGTTGGAGTAAAGGCTGGGGCAGCGCTGGGGCAGCGTTGGGGCAGCGTTGGGGCAGCGTTGGGGTAAAGGCTGGGGCAGCGCTGGGGCAGCGTTGGGGCAGCGTTGGGGCAGCGTTGGAGTAAAGGCTGGGGCAGCGTTGGGGTAAAGGCTGGGGCAGCGTTGGGGTAAAGGCTGGGGCAGCGTTGGGGCAGCGTTGGGGCAGCGTTGGGCCCACCATCCTCCGCTGGAGAGGTGAACTCCAGGTGAACCCATTACCTGCGCAGCATCCCACAATGCCGTGCTCCAAGCTTCCCTTAACACCAGAGAGCCATGCATTCAGCGTTCAGTAACCCGCACTCCGTTAACAATGGATGAAGAACAGACCTACATATTTAAATAAGATGAGAAACAGCGTGTGGAAGCCCCAGTGATATAAATATATTTACATATAAAGCGCATATATAATAAATCTTCTGTGCTCCTTTAAAAAAAAAGGGCAACGTTTGGTTTTCTGAAACAAGCCACTGTGGGTTTAAAAAGACTACAGTGTCCACAGCTTGGTCTGAACCACATGGCTGCAGATCTCAGCCAGGCCCTGCTCATTGATAATTAGTTGGCGCTAAGTAAGAGGAACTGAAACTACTTTCAAGACCGCGGTACTGAAGCAGACAGGCACTAAGGCAGAACTATAAGGAATGAGTTCTTTGTAATAGCTGTCACTCATCACAGCTCCTGAACTAGAAGATTAACACGTACAGTGAGCGATAGTTTGGATAACTGAATACTGATTGCTCCAGATTTTTTTACGTTTATGTTTTTTTTAGAGTTAACTACATATAGCATTATCTAGGACTTTTTTGAAGCTTTCGATTTTTAGTTTTATGCTTTGTAAAACCTTACTGTTTTGTGTGTTAAGTGAAACTGCAACCTAGGCGTTTAGTGTGTGTTTACTTCAAACAGAGAACAGATCGTTAATTACCACGGCACGACATGTGGGAAGATTAAAATGAATCCAGTGAGCATTAGCGGAGCCGGAGAGAAAGGGTTAAAGCTGAAAGCTGGAGGGCAGGGAATGAGATGGAGGTGAGGACGGAGGAACTCTCTCTTTCCCGGGCCCAGGGGGAACGCCATCCCGGCTAGCTCAGCGTATCGCTGGTGACAGGGAGGGGAGGACTTGCGGAGAGAGCGAAATTTAGCCGGTAGCTGTGCCTGACTCGGTCGGCCAGGGGCATCGTGTCTACGCCACTCTACCTTTTACCTCCACATGCTGGACGTCTCTGTCCAAACATGGCAGATTTAGGCTCCAGATGGACAGCCCGCACAGTAACTGGACCAATAGGCTAAGCCACCATTATGCAGGCTTAAGTCCCAGTAATCGCTGATCGTCTCGGAGGTTAAGGGTACAGAGACAGTAACAATCAGGCTGCGTTATAGATATCAATCAGCGAAACCTTGATGCAGAATATAATAAAAAAGGCTTTATAAACGCTTCCCGTTCACGGAAACAATTTTAGGTTAAGAGGAGCTGCAGACTTTCTGCTGGGGATTAAAACTCGAGTTCTACGCCACAAGCTGCACAAATGACCGGACCTCCCTGGTTTCGCAGAAAAAAAAGAAGAAGAAATGTTTCCATAACCAAATTGGAGAGCGAAATATTTACCGCGGTTATAACTCTCAAAGGAGGATTCTACTGTGTTTTATGATTGTCATATATGTCTTTATAAACTTATTGGGAACATATTCAAGTCCCATTCAGATGGGAAAATGTTTTTATTGTCCTAAAAACTACAACATTTGGATCCTGTAGTGTCAGATTTGTGTAAAAGAACTGTATCTCCCCAGACACTTTCTGCCCATTATCTGCAGCGTGGTAAACAACACAGACGAAGCGTGAGGCTACAAGGCCGATGTGAACTCATGAGAAAATTCATGGGAAAATTCTTTACTCACACTGCCCATGGGCGCCCCAAAAGGACGGACGTCCCCTTTAAATAAGCCAAAGCCTAAGCCACACGCATGCCAGGGGAAAGAAAAGCGGTTACTTTGTTTTTGGCAAAATCTTTTTCATATAACAACCCCCAGTAAATGGATTAATTAAAAACTCCCCGGGTCAGAGCAAACTGCTGCCACAGGGAAACTGCTCTGCCTTGCAGTGCAGCCGGACTTGGCAACACGGTGGTGGCAACAGGAGATTCCCGAGTGGCGGTTTCACCGGGCCAGCCACCGCTCAAACCCAACAGGAGATTCCCGAGTGGCGGTTTCACCGGGCCAGCCACCGCTCAAACCCAACAGGAGATTCCCGAGTGGCGGTTTCACCGGGCCAGCTGTGCGGGTTTCTGAACCACGACACTCATATTACCACAGAGCGCTCCATCTCATTTACAAAAACTGATTCTCAAGTCTTTACTGGGGTTATAGCATTCTCTGTGTCTATAACAAGGTGTCCAACAGCATTTTGGCATTTTACTGTATACTTATCTTCCTTGCTAAACTTTTTAAAACTACTTTTTAAATATCTTATATGTCCAGACTCGTCTTAAACTCCAGTGAGATGACAGAAAAGCAGACTACATTTGACACTTACTTGTCTTCCTCAGAATTTTGCTCAGAAAATCTAGGGCAACCAAGCTAGTCACCCTAATTACAGTAGTGTACTACATTTTGACTGAAATACAGCACAAAAAATATGTTGTTTCAGTAGACATAACTCATATAGCATTGAGCATTGAGACATATGCAGCGGCGCTTGTGGAGAAGTTTTTTACGGAGAGTGACGTCACTCCCTGGAGTCGAGGATAAGAGTACGATTAGTTCCCTGGGCTAAGGACTTGGAGGAGACCCGGGTCCAAATCCCTGCATGAAGGCATGTGTGTTACACTCAGAATAGCCTAAAGAAAGGGGTTTATCTTAGATGCAGATTATGTAGCCTGTTACCAAAACTCTTTAACAGTGACATAGATTAGAGGAAAAAATCATTTTTTTAAAAAGTAACAGATTTTCACAATATGAGGTGTGATAGAATCTTTACAGCCAAGAAGAAAAACAAAGACACAATTCTTACACCTTTACTTATTCACTTATTCACAATTGTCTATCTCCAAGCCCCTCTTATTTTAGCTGATAAACACTGGTCTCTGACAAAATTAAATTAGACAAATTTAGCTGATCACACTGACTAAAGACAAGATTTCAAAAGACGCAACAATATTTCAATATTATTGTCCATCTCTCCTAGACTAAGACCGGAACCAAATAAATAAAACATTTTTTTTTTATGGTTCTGATTAGGTCACAGACTCCATAGAGTCCGATGAGTAGCTCAGATAAATATTCTGCAGAGAAATCTGGAGCAGTAATAATTTCATAAGAAAAAAGGCGCAAAAGCTACCTAAAAGTGGCACGTTGAGAGCCCTAACCATATTTGCCCAGCACCCGGCCGACGCAGCACAGACAGCACAGACGCAGCACAGAGAGGCCATATTGGACCGGGGAGATAAACTTCCCGGGCCAGATGGCGTTCACACATTCACAGATTAGCAGAAGGGATAAAAAGCCAGGCATACTGAGGGTTACCTTGAAAGGAACAGGTAGACCCCGAGCACCCGTCGTTAACACAGGCAGTGCCAGGCGCTCTGCGTGCACACAGAGACACCTCCACTCTCCAAGTCGCCAGCACTTCACGCTACAGCAGGTGGACGGCGCTGGCCGAAAGATCCCCACTCAGGGAGGCCAGAGGCCAGCGGACATTTGGAGACGCCGCGTTAAACACCAGACCTGAAGCTTATTCGGTGTAGTCGCTTCAATGTTTGTTTGTAGCTAAAACAGGGGTCTCCTGTTCTTGTTACACAATTATGTCAACATGATAGTGAAACCTATGTGAGAATTGAACAAAGAATTTCCTATTAGATTTGTATACGGTCATTAGCTACATTTTGGTCTTGAGACATTAAGTATGAATTTCAAACTTTAATTTTCCCATTTCAAAATAGAATAGAAAATGTAGGGAAATATATATTGTTCCAAATATATATTTATCTGTTAATTAATACAATTGTTCAGCATTGAGAACTGTACATTAAAAGGTACAAATTGAATGTTTTTTGTTTTTTAATTTGCTATTATCAGCATACTGTGTTATCCTACACCAGGCTCAGGCAATTCAGTCCAAGGTAAAAATGTAAAACAAATCCTAGGTTTGTGATTATAGCCTTTGATACATTTTGAGCTCACATTCTGTTTGAGTTTACACCAGTAATTATGGTGTCCATGGGGATCACGGGACACGGGGCACTTCCTGCCAGCCACAGTCCTCCATCCGCTTCCAACAAGAGGCCACTGCAAGCCAAAACATCACCTCACCTCCAGAGCGTGTCTGGTCTCCTGCCCACAGAGAGCCGGAAGCCTAGTATCACCTCACCCATCCAGGCACAAAAGCAGACAGGACATCCTTTTATCATCCTGTCTCACTGCAGGTCTCAAGGGGAAGCTATAAAATCTTAAGTGTTCAACAAATCGGCCATGACGGGATTTTTTTTCCGACAAGCTGATCCTCTATTGCGATTTGATGCGTGTCTTTAAGGCAGGTCCTGAAAGGAGGGGGGGGGGGGCACTTAGATAGCTAAAATTTAAAAAAAAAGGCGCTCGATGTCTTTAATGCCTTTGAATACCGAACTTTACGGCTAAAAAAGCAGTGAAGAAGAAGCAGTGTTTCAATGTCACAAAAATGTATCTTCAGTTTCCTGGCGGAGAATGGCGCTTAACGCTATGCTAACCCTTCATAACACTGCTGCTGTCAATACTGAATCTGAGTAAAACTAGTCATAAGGGCTAAAACAATGAAAGTCACGAGCTGGCGTGTTAGCAGAAGGTGAGGTTTCTACGCAGATATGCATTTAAACATTGGGAACATCTCAAGGCATTGAGAATAGGCAGACTCCTGACATTGGCAGTTAATCACTGTCAACATTAGGGACTCCCCCGGTGTGCGTTTTGAAGCACAAATGCTCGAATCTGGATGAAAATTACTGACACAAAATAGCGTGCCGTCACTGGTGGGCCGTTGTGAGAGTGGTTTTGCGCCATACACATGGAGGGGATTTAACACAATCCACACAGCTGCCGTCTGCCACACTCACTGGAAAGCCTGCCGTCGAACCAGGCTTACGTCTCTGTGCCAGCAGATTACGGCTTTTCAATTATTGTGCGTCAGTGTAAGGACGGGGGTGGAAACATTTTGCAGTGTTCAATCAATTAATTTTTTTAATGCAGAAGCCCACGCCCACACCCGAACTTGTGGACTGGAGAGGAGGGAGGAAGCCAAGGTGGATATTTCTGCTAGATATTTCCTCCTACCTCCTCAGAAATGCAGGAACGATACCCAAACCGTACACCCACGGAAAAGAACTACACAGAGTATGTAGAACAGATTCAACGGCAGCCTATGTGTAAAGGTTATGGGTTATGAATGAAAGTCACAAGAAAAGCCACAGAAAAGAGTCTTATGACAAACCCGGGGCCCAAGAAAGAAAAAAAAACCTACATATAAATACGCAAAGACATGACTATAACTGACTATCATGTCCATTTGAAATCGGTCTCACCTTGCCTATGTACTAAAAGAGTTAGTAACCAGGTACTAGAAAAGTTGCTGTTGACTTTAAATGCTGGATCCTGCTCAGATCTCCTTCACACAGGTTCTTACCTCATAAACTGTTCTTTTCTAAATATTGTTTGACTGATTGTATTTGACTGACTGGAAAAACATTTTCGTCTAACTATGTTAAATTTGTATGTTTCTACATAGCTTTATGTAATAAAACTGTCAGTTAATTTTAGCTGAGACACGAAACGCCATGGAAAACATATACAGTTATGCATTCGGTGGGCTATATTTACTTTTATATATATATACGCTGTACATGTAAACAGCCAATAGACACAAACCTGAGGAGATCTGAAATTCACTTTTGCTGTCACTGTTACAATGGGCCTTAGTTCACACCAGGGAACGTGCTAAGCTTTTACCATGAGCATAACTGATACCCATTCTCCATCCCCTGTGAAAGCCGTATATCCCATACAAAGCATACACACACACACACCATGTATACCCACAACACAGCCCGCATTCTCTCTTCTCTAATCTGGCAAATGAAAAGAGGACTCCATCACCCAAACCTGGGAGAGCGTGTGGCCAGGGCATTACTATGTGAACAGAAACCAAACACAGGACAGAGTCCTGGGGGGTGGGGGTGGCGGAGTTCACAATTAGAGACAAGCACACTCCATTAAAAAACCTCCTTTGATGTTTGTAACGAGCGCCTGCTGCCAGGTTTGCACTAGCGGCGTCGAATGCACCATCCTCGCACACGCTATTTATTACCATAAGCTTCCACGGGCACACCCCCACAAGATCCCAGGCCGTTTGTGGGAGAAGATGGATTATCGGCAGAGGAGGCTGAATCTTTACGGCTCTGCTAACACCAGCACTGCATTGACAAGCGCAGAGAAAACACCGCCCCAGAACGGCTTGTTTATTCCTCGGGTTTGAGATTCCTTGGTGGAGGGGGCCGAGGGAGAATCTGCAGTGGGAGAATCTGCAGTGGGAGAATCTGCAGTGGGAGAATCTGCAGTGGGAGAATCTGCAGTGGGAGAATCTGCAGTGGGATAATCTGCAGTGGCAGCAAATCAAAGGGGACAAAAGCGGCCCACGTTGTTCAAGAGAACAGCCACCGTGTCAGGGGACAAAACCCCCCGCGTTGTTCACCGCGTCAGGGGACAAAACCCCCGCGTTGTTCACCGCGTCAGGGGACAAAACCCCCCACGTTGTTCACCGCGTCAGGGGACAAAACCCCCCGCGTTGTTCACCGTGTCAGGGGACAAAACCCCCCGCGTTGTTCACCGTGTCAGGGGACAAAACCCCCCGCGTTGTTCACCGCGTCAGGGGACAAAACCCCCGCGTTGTTCATCGTGTCAGGGGACAAAACCCCCCGCGTTGTTCACCGCGTCAGGGGACAAAACCCCCGCGTTGTTCACCGTGTCAGGGGACCACCCATCAGGCTGGCAAATCTGAAATGTGTCCCCAGACGAGTGGGCAATTCCACACAGCCATCAGACATGCACACATATTTGCCTCTTTCATCAATGGAAGGGCAAACTAAACTATTTCTTTCTACAGTCCCTCAACAAGGGAGTGACGCAGAGCAAATTTCCCTGACACGCGATAGCTTGAATCATGCGGCCCTTCATTACGCTCCTAGCATTTGTTCTTAGCAGCAGTTGTTTAGATCGATTCCGCAGATATAGGCAAAAGGTGTTTAAAAGTTAAAAACGTTAAAAAAGCAATGCGTCAAATCGCGGCACGAACTGAGAATGGCCAATGAAAGATATATAAATGAAGCCTCGAGACTGACTCCCAGAATCACATGACTCCTGGGGAAGGAGGTGAGGGCATGAAGAGGAAAAGGTTAGTATAATTCAGCGATATTCGGGGGTCAAAGGTTAGACAGTTTGGCAGTGAAACTGTCCTTTCGGAAGAATGTTCAATCATTGAGAACGGTGGACGGGTTTAGCAGGTGATTCTCCGTAATGAGAAAGTAAGTGCACGTGATCTTTCCCATCAGGAAGAAGTCTTCCGAGAAGTTGGAGCGAGAGGCAGAGGCAGAACAGGAGCGGAAGATGGAAATCGTGAGTAACAGCGACGGGACCCCACCCTGGGCTCTCCGTCCCTCATCATCTAAAAACAACGGAGCAGCCTCCCATTGGAAGTCTAAGTTCCTGTAAATCATCGAAGCGTACCGCATCAGATCCAACCACCCATACATTGTAAACTTTGGCAGAGACTTGTCCACACTGCATTGCAATCACACAATCCAAACAGGTGAACGCCACTGTGGATGGCCTTTTCAGCGCACACACAATGAACGGGCCCCCATACACGGACAATCTCAGTAGTCTGTAAGCAGACTTTTCATGACACCCTTTTTGGGAAGTAGCAATAATCGGTAAGTAGTGAAGGAACTGAATACAGTCAGTGAAATCATCTTTCAACACGTTCTTCACAAATGGATATGTGGCCAGGTGGCAACTCCCCAAGGTGCCCTGAAGCCTTGAGTGTCTGGTTTCGACTGTAACGAGTTAAAGGGGGTTGGGCACACCTATCTAACATAGACTGGCCCATGATGGAAGCTTCTTACCACACAACACTATATAGTAAACCTAATCCCACAATGTAATGCTCCTGCCTTTCAAGGATAGCGACCCTTTAACACACAGCGAACGTATTGTCAAGAGGTTTAAGGAGCAGGAAGACAAAATTACCAATATTTACAAGGCCATCTAACCTACCAGGCACCTATCCCCATGTGGTATTGTCTAGACAGGTACTAACAACATTGATTTCTCCGTCCATAAAATATTAACTGAGCTGCCTTTCCACTTAATGACTACATTCCATATGTGCCACGTAGAATTCATTTAGGCAGGAGCGGAGCTGCAGCTGGAAACAAACGGACCGGGACCAGACCGGACCAGAAGGCTGAACCGACCGGATGAGGACTGGACTGAAAGGCTGAACCGAGCGGATGAGGACCGGACCGGACCGAAAGGCTGAACCGAGCGGATGAGGACTGGACCGAAAGGCTGAACCGAGCGGATGAGGACTGGGCTGAAAGGCTGAACCGAGCGGATGAGGACCGGACCGGACCGAAAGGCTGAACCGACCGGATGAGGACCTGACCGGCCCGAAAGGCTGAACCGAGCAGACGAGGACCGGACCGAAAGGCTGAACCAACCGGATGAGGACCGGACCGAAAGGCTGAACCGAGCGGATGAGGACCGGACCGGACTGAAAGCCTGAATGCGTCCACACTGCTGTTGTGCCCGTGAGGTATCAAACTGGTCTGGCCTGAGAAAAGTCGCTCTGTGTAAGTTTGTGTCCTAATTAACTGAATGAGCCATGAAGTCTTGGCTGCAAGGGGAGGCGCTTACGACGCCTTACTAATTTGGTGTTTATTAATCTTTGCACTTCTCAGGTGACATCTGGCCTCAGTCATAACCTGGCAGATACAGGACATGAGTTCACAGAGGAGGTGACACCAGGGCACGAGACAGACAGACAGACAGACAACTACACACACACACACACACACACACAGGGAAAATGTTGCAGTCGCCAATCCACCCGCAAGTCTTTGTGCAAGAAAAGCGGAAACCCAAGCAATTACAGGGAGAATGTGAAAAATCCTTGCTGAGAGTGACCCGAGCCTGATGAGAACCTAGAAGCCTGACCTAGAACCCCTGATTATTCATCATTTATAAATATTCTTAGAACCGCCTAAATTAAATCTGATCGACCATCTATCCCAGCTCTAAAATCCTTTGACGCAGGACACATCGTAGCAGGGTTTTGAAAACTCACTAAAATACAGCAGCTAACTTAGTGAATGAGAAAATGTATCCTAAAAAAACAGGCTTTGTTTCAGCTGTTGAAGTTGCAAAGACCCGGTGCATATTTATTCCCCATATTTAAACCATAC
This sequence comes from Hiodon alosoides, assembly GCA_025775065.1. Classification (NCBI taxonomy): domain Eukaryota; kingdom Metazoa; phylum Chordata; class Actinopteri; order Hiodontiformes; family Hiodontidae; genus Hiodon; species Hiodon alosoides. Next base: position 29,303 of record JAOYSI010017590.1, read on the forward strand.
GATTTTTAGCTTGAAGAGAGCAAAAATATAAACCCATCCTAAATACTGTGTCATGACACAATTCTGTCGGCGCACAGAAGGGTAATCAGGTCAATTTAATTGCACATCAGTGGAGAGACAGAGAGAGGCGATAAAGATAAATCACAGATGCACAGGGTTTGTCATCTTGATGACTAGACAGAACTGACGAGCTGCTCTGAGTTGTCTGTAGTTTTTCATTCACACAGCTGACACAGCAGGGCTGTTTTACATAAGGCAAGGGCCTCACCTGTTAATTACTCACCGGTCTGCTTAAATTCCACCCTAATCCACTGGCTGAAGCCGGGCTTGTGAAGAGGTAATCGCATGGCCATTTACACTAACTCAACAGGAACCTGTGTCCTGTTTGCTGAAACACTTGATCGGTGGCTATTGTTAGTAATTCAAACACTAAGCAGCCACAGAGACTGAGACAAGAGAGATACTGACATACCATCTCCACTCCTCTTCAGTCAGGGACTTCCACTGAGTGTAAATACGGGTGATACATGATGAGATGAATCAGGCAGCCCTGAATGGCCATGGACTTCAAACAAGGCGGACTAACCCTGGAACTGAAAGGCTACGCTGAGGTCTGGACGGAAACAAAACACATTTCCACATTGCCATCGTGGGCTGGGATCAAACGTTGACAGCCCACTAATCACATTTAATACAACTGCAACCAATAGGGCTTCTTGTTTTTAACAGTATCTGATTTATTCTACACATAAAACGTTAATGCTATTAAATACAGTTATATAAAGTGTGTTTTAGTTTTAATGTGGTACCAGCCATTGTCACTAAAGACTGAATCTGAGGAATGGAAAATAAGGTAATTAAAGTAAATTAAAGGTAAATTAAAGTTACAAACACCTAAACCTTACCATATTACAAACCTCCAAGTCTTTTTTTGTAAAGATTGTAAATTGCAGAGAGAAAGCTACTACAGCAGATTTGCACTCGGCTAAATGTGTCATTTAAACCTGTACTACTGCAGATTTGCACTCAACTAAAGTGTTAAAATGTACACTGACACCCAGAAAACTCTCAGGAAAAACACTCAAAAGGCCATGTTCGGGGTAAGCCCGTAAAACATTATATGTTGGATTGCCTTGGCTTAAGCTATGAAGCAGGTCTTTCTCCTGTGCCTGGTAATTGCAGAGTTAAAAAGAAAGCAACGCAGAAAAACAGCTAGAAAAACTAACACTGCGTTGGTGTTCATTTTCTGTGTGGTTCACTAGAAAGAATTCCCCCGTATGAAATATCGTCTATCAAACATTCCTACATATATGTAAAAGAGCAGGTAATAAAAAAACATTCTCACTGAATTCATTTATTCATGTATTATTATTTTTTAATGCGCGCCTTGCGTCATGTGCCAAGCAACACCCTTTCACAGTTCAAGGTGTTCAAGGTGTAGCACAGTGTCTCACGCCTTTTCGCTTGAATAAAGAACATTCTCTTTCTCATAACAGATGATCAAGTTCCTTTTTTTAAAGCGGCCATTTTCTCAGCTCTGAAGCAGCCCACAACCAATGCAGTCGTAGCCTGGAGAAAGGATTCAAAGTGAGACATTATCAATGCATGAAGTGTCTTTGCAGTGAATTAGCACAGCATGTGGTCAAACGTGCACGATTAGCACGCATACATAATCCATCCACACAAGCGAACAGAGAGAACGACTGTTCAACTTCTGCGGTTCCCTGTTCGGCGCAAAGCGGAACCCTTTTGCGCTTCTGCTCCCGAACGCTGGGCACCTTCAGCACGGAGATAAAACAAGAGGTCAAGCGGCGAGGAAAAAACGGAACCTGAAGAGGCCCGTTATTTCGACTTGGGGCAGCACCAACCTTCCCCACTGACTCGGATGAATTATTTACATTTCCACACTAACGAGGCATTTGCAGAACATTGGATTTCAGAGCAGAAACTGGCCACATGACTTTTTACCTTACTGGTCATTTTAACGTTGTAACAAACAGCCACAGTGATATTCTGGGTTCTCTATGAAAGCCCAGCCTGAAACGGCACAGATCAGCTTTGTTTCTGACAGTGACATGAAGAGAGATGACAGCGGCTATTCTAGGGAAAAACACTGGTTTGAGTGAGGCCTCCCCCCTTCTACTCCCAACTACACAAACTCCAACAGCACTAAACAACACAGTGCAAAGCCACCCAGACAAGCAGGCTTACAAAGCCATTCACAGTTCTTTAGGTCCAGTCAATAGACAAGAGTCCCATTTCAGGAACGAATCAGCGGTTATTGTGACAGCTGACGCCAAAACTCGGAACTGGGGACAGAGAAAAGATGCTCACCAATTTCAAAGTTCAAAGTGTCTTGGTTCTCTATCGTTTTTTAAAAAAAACCTCTACAGGAGACTAGTAATGAAAAAGATAGGAATGGCAGGCTAAGAATGGTTAACAAATTCACATTTCTCCCCAGAGTTTTGTGCACCATTTACTTTAATATATTTTGTGAGCACAAATAACCTTACCACTTCATTCAGCGAGGAATCTAAAGGGAGCTTATAAATAGAAACTGAAGGAAGCGCTTTAGTGTCTTAAAAAAAAAATGTTTCCCTTGACTGTTTCTCATCTGACATTTCACCAAAGTGCATTACAAGCCCAGAAAGGTTGTCACCATTTCTCAGAGGTGTCTTGCTGAACACTGACAATCTGGTGGAATGTTTGACACTATAGTCGATGGTTGTTATGGCGATGCCAGGACCGCTCTGTTGTGGCTGAGCTCCGGAGTTCCGCCGTCACCTCAAAACCCGCCTCTGTTTCGCTGGCGTCACCATGACAACAGCGGAACTCACTGTCAGAATCCCACAATGTTCCGGCCTTCAGTTAGATCCAGTCTGTATTGAAGATAAACCCCCCCCCCCCCACACTCTCCACCGCAGCACACTGGCTAACCAAACGCACAGCTTCTCCGACACATATGAAAGTACGTTTCCCACACGCTGCTAATTTTTCCACATAGGAGGCTGTCAATAAACAAGGAAACATAGAATCCCCAACCACCTTTTGGTGCATTGATACTGCTGGTCCATTATAGGTAGCCTGGAAAAAACACCCTGGCCAAGTTTGGCAAGCGATTAAAAATATAAAATTGAATCATCTAGATAAAAGGGATATTTAGGCAGAAGATTCCCGAAGAATCTTGCTTCAGCTAAATTTTCAGTAGCAGTTTCCACCACCGGACGCTGTTTGTACAAACATGCTGCGGCAGGCCTTAGCCTTCAGCAACACCAGCGGATCAAAGGAAACCATGTGCTCTTTAATATTCAGATCAATTACCGCCGTCATATAAAGAAACTAACTGATTAGGAAATCTATGCCTAGCAGAAAAGCTCATAACCCAGCTGTCAACAAGGAACCCTGTGAGACTCTCAAACTATTGAGACTCTATTGAGACTCTATTTAATCAGCTGTGGAACAAGCAATAAAATACAAGTGACAGATTTTTTAATAGAGGAACATCTTTATTAGCTAAACTTAAAGTGGCCTTTTAGCTAGACTGCAGCACGCCTTCAATCCTTAAAGGTAAAACCTTGGCTACTCTTTCTTACTTCCTCAGTGATTTACTATAGAGGAAATGAAATGCATTTTTATTTTTATTTTCTAATTCACATACATCTCCACCATTATCTATATAGCTGAAGCCACAAGTTTCCCCAAACAAAAATAGAACCATAAGCCTTGTTTATTTTTGTGTAACAACAGGAGTTAACGTGTGAGTGAATCTAAGTAAATTCAACATGCATGTCTTCTGTGATTAGTGATGAAAAGAATACTAGCCTAGAAATAACACTAGCATGCCTGAAAGACATAAATATGCAAAAAATTGGATGGTTTAAGGGCAAGCAAGATGAACCAAATGCAAATCTGGAAAACAGAATGTAGCAAAAATAATAATGATTATAAATGAACCAGAGAGCTCCTTAAGTTTCTTCACCTCCTCTAGCACGTTCTGGTTATAGGACCAGCGAAGTCTCATTTCTGGAGAAGTCAACGCTCACAGCCACCACAGAAATTCTCAGAGCTCCCTTCTCCAGACAGAAAGCAGTCCTCAGCACCACGGACAGCGTTCGAGATCACCTGGCTGGTTGAACGCTCTTTGTGTCACTCTTAACAAACGGTCGTGTTACCCGGGTCAAGATCTGCCTCAGTAATCACCATATTTGAGCAGTTAGACAGTAACCGATCCTCTGTAGGAGAAAAGAAACTCCAAACAGTTTCATTTTTATTTTGTTTCGGTCCAATACCTCGGAAGTTTGCACGACACAATAGGGAGAGAAAAAAAGTTTGTAAAATGTGTTTAAATACATGAAATTTAAGTGCAAAAGCAATGCGTCTGCAGGTTAGGTTCTGTCCGTCATACTCCATTTACGCACACCAGTACCGACTCTTAATCCCAGCTTGACAGACACAATACATGTTTACTGAACCAAAGCCAAAATACCCACGAGCAAGGGGTAAAACGGGACATTCAGGACGCATCACTGGACACAGTCGTGGAGAGGAAAAAAGAAAAGAAGATATTTGCGGACAGAGGGCCTGGTTTGCCAATAGCTGTGGGCTTTCTTTAAGACCCAGGGGACGATGAACAGAACCAGTAGGCTTCTGTTTCCTGTACTCGATGACTCATTTAACTCACTCATTAAAGCTCACTCAATCATGAGACAAATAATAATTATCAGTGGGGACAGCGGACTAATTAAACTATACACCAAGTGAGACTTTATCAAACACCGCACGCGCGTCCTACACCGGGGCGTGTGCGTTGGAGCGCGGCCTGCCCCACTGACATAGATGTTGGAGCGCGTTGTCCCGCCCCATTGACCCCAGAGGGGCGGTAACGGTCTTCAGCCCTGGTGCACCGCCAGCCCCTCTCGGAAGATTCACAAGTATCTGTGTACAGGGGGATTCAGCTCCACACAAGTATCTGTGTACAGGGGGATTCAGCTCCACACAAGTATCTGTGTACAGGGGGATTCAGCTCCACACAAGTAT
>JAOYSI010017600.1:952-35121 GCA_025775065.1 Hiodon alosoides
CTGGCCGCCCCCGGGCGCCCGGCCCCCCGCCCCCCGCCCCCCCCGGCGCCCGCGCCCGCGCCCGCGGCGGCGCGGCGCGGGCCCCCCCCCCCCCCGCGACTCCATTCAACACCACCGCCCCTTTAAGCCCAGCGCGCGAGGCTCGCGGTGCTGCCCTAGACGCTGCGTTGGGATCGGCAGGCAGTTTCACAGGCGAGCGAGATCCGGAGAGACAGTGGCAGCATCGTCGCGGCTTCACATAGGCGTACTGGGATAGCGGGAGTCACAGAGCGAAGGAGGGCTGCACCCCTGAGGCAAGGCTACGGACTGTGGCCGCGATTGGCTGCTCACGCCTACCGAACGCCGCCAAAGGGACACTATGGAATTTGGAAGAGAAGTGCAATCCATTCTAGACTGACAGGATGCACGATTGCTCTTGAGTTCAGTCATAAGGGCAGGGGCCGTATGTAGTTTTGCCTGTCATATTGCTTTTACTGGCTTAATGGGGAATATCCCAGCGATCACTAAAATGGGAAACTAAATTGCAATAGTTGTTACTGGTGGGTAAATTTACTTATTAGATTTTTGGACTCTCAAAACCAGGTATGTACTTAAGTGATCGTGCTGTGTTTGTGTGCAGTGTGTGCCTGTTGTTTACTGAATTGGTACATTTTGATTTGTACAACAAAGTATCCTGAAGAAAAAAAAAAAAAAAAGCTGCTATACGGCAATGCATGTCCAAATTGTTTATGCTAAATCTCATTAAAAGTTACTATGTATCTCTGATTTTTCTAACCAGTAGTGTTTCATGGAATCAGTGAGCTATGTTTCACACAGGGCAAATGCATGGGCACGTTTGGAATTATTTTTAAGATCAACTGCTTGCAGCCAGGCATCTAATGGAATAGCGTGATTAGAACATATTCTGGGAGAAAACAGAAAGCCTGGTAATTCATGGAGCTTCTGGGTTTCTTTAATCTGCCACTCTTTCCTGCTAGGTCTCACAATCAGCTTGAGCAGTAGAGCTTGCACAGCTTAGCGCTGCAGGACACCAGCGAATTAGTGTCCGTCGAAATCATGAATATTTAAATATCCCTTTTGCTGTTTTAGTAAGTTGGGACTCTCAGTTTGATCATTCAGAATCGTTAGGATAAAGAATCCCTGGAATCGATCACAATATGTTTCGTTACATTTTTTTTATTTTTTATTTTTTCATAACTCTCCATGAAAGTAAGCTATCATCATGAACTAAACACACTCAGGGCTCACTTTTGTTTGATTTGGTCATCATAAATGTGGAAGAAACTGGGTGTGGCCCAACGATCCACTGAACTGTAGATCATTGGGTGTTCTCAGTGCAGGTAACTGTGGTCCATATGATCACACATTTTTTTTTCCATTCAGCTCACATAGGATCTTTTCACTCCTGTTTTATTTGTAATTATCTTTCTAACTCCTCCATACTGCTCCTGCACAGTACAATTAAACAAATTTTACACTCGTCAGTATCTTAACTGATCTTCAAAATCTCAGATCTAAAAAGTGAAATTGAGTAATCAATGCTGCACGATAGCATTTCCTTGTGTAAAACTGCTTTTGGCACAAAAGGTTCAGCGCTCCATCAGTTTTAAAAGCCAGCAACTGAGCGATGTTAAACCATGTACAGACCTTTATGGCACTGGGCACACATTAAATACATTTGTTTAATGTGAGATGTGCCTTACAATAGAAGGGAAGGTGCCTTGTTTTTTTGAGCCAGATAGTGTACAGACTGTACGTCCATGCACTTCATAATCTCATATTATAGTGTGTTGGGTAGTGTTGAGTGATTTGCATGTCCAGGCTGTTTGCGGTGTGAGGGAGGAGCATTGAACCTGGCACATTAATCTATTAATCAGTAAATCACTTATTGATTTTCAAGATGTGTCCATATAGCTTATTTTTAATAAGTAGGTCCATGGCGCCATCATACATTTGTCAATTAAACGTTAGGCATCGTTGAGAAACAAATTTGAAACCAAGTTCTCATTTTCGCATTTAGAGCTTTGCAAACCTGAGCGTTTGTTTTGCTTCTTCGTTGTAAACCGGCACGGCTCTGTACCGGAAGCAGGTTTGGAGAACAGCAGGTTTGATTGACAAGAGCTGACAGCTGGGGTCTTGTTCTCATCTCTCCCCTGCCAGGCCATCAGCGTTGCTAGCCTCCTCCTCTACCATTTGGGCTGCTTCGTTAAGATCCTTTTAAATGACGATCACACTCAAAGTTAATTATCACTAAGTCAAATGGAAGAAGAGGCCATTATTCCATTTTGTTCACAAATCCTCGGTACCTTTACAAATTTGACCAATTTTGTAAACAAAACAGTTCGTTGTGAATTCCAGTTTATAGTGCTCACCATGTATGAGTATGGATGCCAAGTTGTTGACAACTTTATAATCAATGGTTCAACAACTAGACACCTTAATCAACCAATATGTTGTATGTTGCACATTGTACATTGGAAATAATAACAACACTGAATTATATCCAAATATCTAGCACTATATGATATTCAATACATTACAATAGGTTGCATGTGCAATATAATGCGTAATATTTAAAACCTGTTATTTGGCTTGGCACATTGAATTTCCATCTGCCAGTTTAAATTGCTAATAACTTTTTGATGTGTGTACTGCACAGCCAGAGCCTTTAGTAATACTGAGACAGGTACATGTATGTGATTTACATCCGCAATATATAAGAAAAAAAAAAGTGGTGTTGATGGTCTATTTTGCTATGCCTAATTTATCCTGTGGCTGTTATACCAGTGTCTGTGCCATGGACCATAAGACACATTTTATATAATAAATTGGGAATGAATCTGTCAGAGTTAATTAGTGTTATTTTAAAATATCATAGGCATGTTGTATTTATTAAAAATGAAAAAAATATACATTTAAAAAGTTACTCTACATTTACTATAGTGAAAAAGTAGTAGCTTGACAAAATGTGTCCCTAAATCTTACAAAATTATCTTGAATACACAACAGGGTTTTCTCTAAATATTGTTTAAAAATTCTGTGTTAGAGTGTCTCAGCACAGTCTTCACTGCGACTATAAGAAGTGAAAAATCAGTGAAATGGGGAAATAAATGCATTCTCATTAACAGATTGCTGTTCATGTTATTTGCCTTGTGTAAAACTCGAGACAGACTTAACTACCCATGCGGAACCAAAACCCGTTTAACTCTAATCGTGTGAATTGATATGTACAGTGTATTATGGCATATTACTCGATGATCTGTAGATGCTTCCAGTGATTTAATCAAGGTTTTTCCCTTTTAGAGCAATGCAGTTAGACATGGGGAACGCGACTGGATTTTACAATGTTTCTGGCCCTCCTGTTGGATGTAAAGTCTTTGCAGTGTGGCATTATAATATTTAACAGGCAACACGCACGGCCCTTTCATCCACTCAATCAGGGTTGACTTTTAAAACTTTATAGTGTTTGTGTGGGTTGTTCGTCGACAGCTGGATCTTCAAACCCTTCAGCCGTGCTGCATTCAGAAAACATTGATGAAATATTGCCTTCCATGGTTTCTGCCCTACTCAAGAGGCTTCCACCTTACATTTTAAATTTTTTCAAAGGAATGTTTACAAAGAAATTGGCGAATCCGACAAAAAAGCGAGAGAGCAATGATATTAAAAGGGAGCAAAAGTTCACCCTAGAAGCACAAGCGCGGAATCCAACTTTTTCTACAACGCTAAAGAGCACGGTCAAAAAAATTTCCAAGTGTTCTTCGGCTCGAAATATATCTCTTGAGGAAGACGACGGAAAAAATGACTGCTCATCGCTCTCTCCAACGTTTAGCTACCGCGTAGCAATAGCTAACGGACTTGAGAAAAATGCTCTTTCTGTTAACAATAATGAAAGTCTCCAAGAAATCTTGTCCATTGATAGCAGCTATTCTGACTCTCTGAGTGAGGCGAAATTCAGCCATAGATTCGATGAACATAAAGCTGTTACAATGCCAGTAAGAAGGAACAGGAAGAGCCTGATCAGTCTGGCGCCCTCCGATGGAAGTTCAGAGGGGGAGCGGGTGGAACGCACTAGCCTGCACACCCTGCGACTGGGGGCTTTGCGAAAGCTGAGAAAGTGGAAAAAGAGCCAAGAATGTGTCTCTTCGGATTCTGAGGTGAGCAACTGGAGGAAGACGTTGGGCATACGGAGTAAATCTCTGGACAGAGCCGGGCGGCAGCAGAAAGCCACCTCACTGGAGCCGGGCTCCAGCTCCACGGGCTGCATCAGTCAGACCCAGGATGTCATGGAAATGATCTTCAAAGAGCTGCAGGGAATCAGTCAGATTGAAACGGAACTCTCAGAGCTCAGGGGGCATGTCAATGCCCTTAAGAACTCCATCGACGAGATCTCCACCAGCGTGGAGGTTGTACAGACCGAGATAGAGCAGTTGCGATCAGGCTTTGTGCAGTCCAGGCGGGAGACCCGCGATATTCATGACTACATAAAACAGGTCGGCCACCAAGGCAACAAAGCCACTTTGAGGTTTCTGAATGTTCCTGAGGATAAGCTAGAAAAAACTGAGAATCTCATTTATCTAATTATGAGACAGAAAATGGGCTTCATTGACCCACTCAAAACGCCTAAAATTGATCTTGCCCATAGGTTAGGACAACAGAGAGAATGTTCCAGTGCAAAGCCCCGCCCTATCATTGTTGTCTTTCTAACTCCCCAAGACAGGGATTTAGTTTTGAAAAAATGTTATAAACTCAAAGGCACTGGCATAACAGTTTCCACCGATAGCCTTGCTCATGAAACAAAGGAAAGGAAAGATAAAGGGATGACCTCTTCACAAACCTATGAAAGCATGGACATTAAACTTTCCCCGAAAGAGAAAACCGATCTTGATGACTGGGACTCAATGGACAGCGATAAGGAGCTGGAGGCCGACATGAACAGGAACACACACCCGGTTGTGTCCAAGGTGGCGCAGAAGAGTAAATCTGACAAAAAGAAATGTCTCGAGGCACATGACAGGCCTGTCGATGGCATTGCATTCCCTGGCGTGGTGCATTACACTGATGACAGCTATCAGTCGGCTGAATTCGAAGACCAAGACAAGCAATCAAAGCCTTATTACACAGACTTAACTCCCGTCTGGCTTTCTCAAAGCGAATACTCGACGCCTAAACTCAGTCGCTCAGAGTCGGATTGCTCAAAGCTGTGCCAATCCTACTCTGAGGACTTCTCAGAGAGCCAGTATTTCAACAGGACCAATGGCTGCTCCCTTCTCTCCTCCTCAGATCAAGAGCTATGGCAGAGGAAGCAAGAGGACATGGCATCCTCGTGGTATGCAACCCCACCCAGTCAAACCCTTAGTCAGGAAAATCCGCCCTTTGTGGAACCAGACAAAGCGGAGACCACCGAGACGATCGACAGTGGTGTGAGCAATGGGCTCGTCTGCGTCTCAGGCGACAGGAGCCACTTCAGCGGTTCTCAGCTGTCTTTGCAGGGTGACCTGTCACCTTGGAAGGACTGGCACCACTTAGAACAAGGCACCGATTCAGGCCTTGATGCGTCAACTGAGCAAAACCTAGTGTCTGAGGTCAGCAGCCCGTTTGACCCCATGGCTAATCCTGGTTTCCCTGAAAACATTATAAAATGTCAGGAGGTGGACTTACAGTTTGAAGGTGAGAACTACATGACCCTTGACAGCACTCCTTCTACCTGCCCTGGCTTAGAGAGCGATACGACTAGTCAGCCTGACGTCCAGAGCGACCCTTACCCAGAAGTCAACACAAATATTTTTTATCAGAATCAGAACAAGTCCTCAACCATGTACCGCAGTCAAAGTGAGATCAGGAGTGACAAATCCGAGGAGGTGCCTAAATCCTGGCACAGCCGACTTAGCATAGACCTCACCGACAAAACCTTCAGCTTCCCAACATTTGGATCCACTCTGCAACGAGCTAAATCCGCATTAGAGGTTGTTTGGAACAAAAGCTCCCAGAGTACTGGCGCTGCCACTGCAGAGGAACCTGGAAATTCTTCGTTCATGGGTCGATTCAGGACTTTATCCCAATCCACTGCCAATGACTCCAGCACCACTATTGATTCTGACGTATACACCGAACCCTTCTACTATAAGGCAGATGATGAAGAATGCAGCGAGCAGCCCGTGGACAACGAAACACATTATGTGGAGGTTATGGAGCAAGTACTTGCCAATCTGGAGAACCGGTCAAATGTAAACGAACCAGAGGAACCGTACCAGGATTACGAGGAGGAAACTGAGGAGGGGAACTATGTGCTGGAGTATGACTGCAGCTACGACGAGCAGTATGACCCGGAGTACAGCGAGGACTACGACGACGACCAGGCAACCGAAGACACGCCCGAGTTTGAAGCCATGGTGTACACCGAGGACACAGAGGACACCGAGGAAACCGAGGAAACCGAGGAAGCAGAAGAAACCCAGGAGGCTGTGGAAACAGATGAAACCCAGGAGGCTGTGGAAAAGGAAGATGAAAACCAGAACCTGCCTGTGGTGCAGCCAGTCGAACCCCCACCCAAGAAGAGAATACGCCCCACGTTCAAAGAGGCTGCGCTGAGAGCCTATAGGAAGCAAATGGCTGAGCTGGAGGAGCAGATCCTTGCTGGAGGTACATGCCAACTGAAAAGCCTGGTGACATTTTTAATAATCGTTTAAAAGTACTTAAAAGATAAACATTGAAATACATTCTTGTCAATAATTATTAACTGTCTGTTAAAAAATAAACACATACATATATATTGAAAGTACGATATATGGTCAATTTACAATAGTTTGATGGTTCATACACCACTGAAATAAAAGAAGTTAATGAGATTCCGTTGTCTTTGTGGCAGATGGTAACTTTTACTTTTCAAATGCAGTGTGAAATCCTCAGCGTGCGATGGAGTGTTTTTAGTCTGAAGCACATGGTGATTTAGAGAAATTTGATTCGAGCTGACTGGAAACCCCAGATTCTGTTTTTGCGGTGTGTTATGTCTCAGTCAATAAGGCGAATGTCACAGGCTGTCGTCAATGAAAGATGACAATCAAATTTAAATTTTCTTTGTCATATATTAGTTATATAATTTATTTAATGGCGTTGTTTAGAATTGCATGGGCTTTAATTGGTACCATTCCTCTGTTAGTTTAATGGGTAAGATAAGCTTTATCCTCATATGGTAACTCCCTACTGTTCTGGCAGTCCGCATTACTAGGGCCCTATTTCAGATTTTTTTTGTAATGGTAAATTTCTCATGAAACATTCAGCCGTAGCAACACTTAGCTTCCCATGCCTGCCAACAGCCTTTTTAGAGTGAAATAGCACCAGAGCCTCAAACAATTTTAGTCTGCCATTTGGGAAATCTACCAATTAAAGGAAAACCATTCAATTTATCAGTCATTGAACTAAACTATGAGCCAGAAAGTGCTATATTTTGTGGCACCAATCCATAAGGTTGGCAATTTTTGCACTGTGCCACTTCGCAATGGTTAATGTGCTTCTGCTACCTGCTACTTGATGGAAAGCGAACTCAGTGCAGGCTCAGACAAGCTCTATTGATCGAGAGAGGGAATGATCACAACTACTGTATGGAATAGTATATTTTAACTTTTAATGGTATTTTCTGATGGTATTCTGTTACTCGTGAGAAAAGGAGAGGGACTTACTTCAGTCTCATTCAAAATCAGATTGCCACAGCTGCTGAATATACATATGGCTGTAATCAAGTAATTCATTATTATTATTATTATTATTATTAGTAGTAGTAGTAGTAGTAGTAGTAGTAGTAGTAGTAGTAGTATAGAATTTTCCAAGTTATATATTTACTCTTGTACCTTCTTAAAGTACCTTGCTCAATGGCTCTGGCCTACAGTGTGGATTACTACTCTGGTTTGCTAGTGTGTTTTCTAGTATGTGTTGTGCCCACCCAATGCTTTATGTCTACTGAATTTGATTAAGGTTGTGGTTTTTAACGAATGCCCTGCGATAACTTCTAAAATACTTTAGAATACCTTTATGCTTATTTGACAAGGATGCATCTACAAAATGTCACTGAATGTCTTGTATATATGTCGCATTCTGATGCACTGCATCCCCGGAGAAGCCTGTCTACGTTCGTTAAGAGCAGCGGCACGTGGGAAGACCCGGTTTCTTTTGTGTAAATAAACGCCCAGGCCCTTAGCAGGAAAGAAAAGTGAATCATCCACATCAGTTTTTTTTTTTGTTGCCTTTCTCCCTTTTTGCTCTTTTTCAAATGCTGCTCGTTTTAGTAGCTTTAGAGTCAAGTCTCAATGGGTTTGCGCTTCCTGCCAGCCAAATCTTCACTTTCATTAGAACAGCTACTGTATTGAGATGCTAATTTGCAGTCCCAAGGGCATTCCCTAACCAGGTCAGCGTTGTTTAGAACATTTATTTCAGTCATGTAGAAGGCTGCACGTTCTGAAGAGTGGCGGAGCAGGCCACTTCCTGTACAGTGTCTACAGTAAATAATAGTGCCAGCTGAATGCTGATAGAAGAAATGAAATCTGTCCAGGCCATTTGTGGTGTTTTGTGGCTTGTGTGTTTGTGGTTGTGTGTTCTATTATCTTCAGTTGCTTTATTGTTATCACAAGAATACCGTGTTCTGAACAATGACTGATTCAGTGGCTGAGGCAGGAAAAGACGCCTGCATTGGAATAAATGAACGTTTAACTCTGTTCTCCCCGTACGTGTCCAGAATCGCCTTCGTATGCCACAATGGCATATCTGAATATTAAGATCAGTCTGATTCTAAGAATTTGTTAAGAATTCCAGATTTCGAGATTGGAGCGCGTTGGCAGTGCTATGTCCTTCAGGCTGGACGAAAACCTGGTAATGTTATCGTCCTACGGAAGGGCTTCAGAACCAAAGTGCTCTTGGAAACGGTGATCAATACGCTGCTTCGGAATCTTTGACAGCTCTGTATTGACTACGGGGATTTACTGGTATGTGGACTGACTGTTGACGATGCACTCGTCCTCCCTTTCGTTTTCCATTGGCTTTTGGTGTCTAATGTAGTTTCTGGTTCATTGTAACTTTTAACGAGAGCCTGTAACGTTGTCTCCTTGATTTGTGGGTGTGTGTAGTGTAAGTGAATGCGGTGAATACAGAATCTGGGGTTTCGAGGTACAGTGTAAATCAAATTATTATTAGAAGGAACTTTTACAGTTGACGAGGTCTTTGTAATGAAAAAAATAATTATATATAAGATAATAAAAACACTTGGTTTCAAAGAATTTGACAACTGATGGCAGTTCCTAAGCATTTGCATATTCTCCACCTCACTGTAGTGAATATTTGGTTGGCTACAGTGGGCCGACCTCGCTGTGAAGGCCAAATGATTAAATCCAAGTGGATCGGGGCTGTTATTGCAACACTGTACACATCAGGATTTCTCAGAGAGTTCATTGACCTTTTTTTAAGGATAAGTTTTAAATGTTTTTGTTGAACACCAAAAGGCTTGAAAGTTTTTCCCTGTATTCCGCTGTTTGTTTTGCGATGTCATAAAGTATCACAAGTGTTCTGGAAGAGGCCCTTTTCTAATGCTAAACCCTCCTTTCTCCATGGTTCTCTTTCAGATAGCACTGCTTTGGAAACACAGGTTTTAAATTGCTGTTATTCATATTTATTTTAAGTCCACGCGTTTGCTTTGTTCCTCGGTCTCCATCCTTGTCTACGTGGTGTATGTGCTCATTTCATACAGTCATTCAAAAGCACACTGCATGCTCTTTGGGGTGTTTGTGAAGTCTGGTGTTTGTTTTGAAACAGTCTGAAACAAACGAGGACCGACTCGTACGCGCTGTGTATCAGCAGCGTCCGAGTCGGTCAAGAGGGACAACCATGAGTCATCACTTGGGATTCTGTGAGATGGTGTTGTCATCCAACTCTATAGTCTCTGTGTTAAACACCATCGCTGGATTGACAGTTAATCGTTGAAACTTTAAACCATTTCCCTTGGCTGATATATCTCTGGACTTCTGTAGTGCACTTCATGAAACGGTTCTTTTCATGTTGTCCATTTAACGGACTTGCCGATATATACTCCACTACTCCATATAGAGGATTATTGAATTGAAACTGTCTAGGGTGCAGCTATATGGGAGTTTGCACTATGTTCTAAAAGGGATGTGATAGTGAGATTACCTGCACATTGTTTTAGAACTGTCTGTGGTAAAGTTATTTTTTATATATATATCTCTTCTTGAAGGCACGCCTTGTAAGCGGAAATGTCTTGGATCCGTCAAAACTTTTCGGGCTTCAGGGGACCGGAGGGTGAGTGAAATATATTCTGAAGAACCCATACATGGTTTATATATATATTTTTTTATCCCAAGGGAGGACAGCACACGGAGAACGTAACCAGTGATCCAGAGAATTTCTGATATGAAACAAATTAAGTGAAATATATCTTCTCAGTTGCAATCAATAAAGAGGACATTTTAATCTTGCGCTTCCATCAGACCATGGGAAAACATTAAGAGAGAAGGTGGATTTGCTCAAAAGTTTGTAATAATTATCCAACAGCTCCACAGCCAACCCAGAAGTGGCAGATCACAGAGTCCTCAAAATGAGTGGTACATGACACAGACCAGGAAAATGGCCCTGACAATTGGCCCTGAGCGTAGATGCAGTTCTTATCCTTCTGTTTCTTGTATGTGTGCTTCTGCTTAAGGATCCTTTAAAAAAAAAGCTGTTTTATAATAAAAACCACACTTTAGACTAATTAAAAAAACAAGACTCAACCGGAAATATGGTGCTGTGGCAGGCAGTAATCAACACAGCTCAATTACAAAACTTCTGCATATCTTCTCTCTGACCAAATCTTTTATTGCTACTTGGTTCTCGCCCCTCAAACGATCCATTAACACTGCGGCCCGACGGCGGGGAGAACAGCTGCATTATGAGCGCAAATCACACACTGTGCATTGAACTACATCTAAAATAAACGATCAGTGAGGAAACAAGGCTATACTATGTGCTTTGGACTGCGGTGCAGTTTAACGTTTATTGTCATACACAGGCACACGCAGTTAGCGAGATGTTGCTGCAGCCCTAAAGAACATGATGCCTATTAGGATTTTTTTATTACGTTAAGACTGCTTAATGAATGTCTTAGCTCCCTGCTTCTATCTCAGAGGTAAATGATCCTCCCTACCAAACCAAACTGTTGGGTCCAGACAACTCTTCAGGAACGAGGAGGTGAAGGCGGCAATTCAGTGACAAGTGTCAGCCTTTGGGCGTTCTCTGCTCGCGTTGTGATTGGCAGACGCAGCTGGAAGCCAGGCTGGCCTCCAGACACTAACACCTGGAGACTTCTATTTAAAGTAATATTTTCCATCACTAGTAACAATCCTTCCTTGTGTTGTTATGTTGTTGACAAGCATCTCACCTGCCCTGCTGTGCTGTCTGGGCCACCAGCTTGGCGCCTGTGTGTGTGGGGGTAGGGGGTGTTGGAGGCTTTTACTACGGCGCTTGGCGGGTGGAAATGGTGAAAAAAGAAAATGACATACGGCATGTGCCATTTGCCAGCACCATAAATTAAATGGCCGTTTTTAGCCTTGTTATGTTTTACACTGCGGAGCATTATTATGATATTAATACACACTAAATCTGCCTCTATCACCAGGCCTGGCAGCATTCTTTATGGTATTGACAGCATGCCAGATTTACGCCGCAAGAGAACCATGCCCATTGTCCGAGACCTGGTGAGTTATCTTCCTCAACAAGGTTATTTTTGATTTATGTTTTATTTATCTGACCTCCTCTGCGTTATATAGGACAAGTAGGATTACCTCTTTGCCTGAAACAGGACCTTACTACATTGGCAAAAAACAATGGTACCGGAGAGTGTGATATCTGGATACGCCATGTGTTACTGTTCTGTGATTATCCTAGTGCAAAATATACCGTAGGTAATGCTGATACGTAGGGTCTGTTTTCATGGTACCACAGTTGAATCACTATCTTTTGTCCTGTGTCTCAGGGTTTGTTTTAACTCAGCTAATCACGTGTTCACGTATACCAATATTCTTATTCTTACCTTAAAGCAGTTATTAGTGTGGAAAAGACAGTTTGCACACTGTAATTAGGATGTGTGCTCGCACAGTGCACTCACTTCATTAAATACAAACTGTGTTATTAAAATCTCAGCTACGGTAATATTGCTTTTTTGCTATGCATAAAATATTCAGCAGTTAAAATGTAATGTCTTGATAGTACTTGACAAATGCTTGCGTAATTCTGAAGAGCGAAAGTTGATGCTGTATTTGTCATATCTCTCATAAATTTTAAAAACAACAATAATTTGGTAAGTATGAGTTGCCTTTTGTTTTTGGGTTTCACACGTATGGAACCATAATGTGAGATATTTTTCAGTGAGTTGTCAGATTTCAGTTCAGACACTGTCTGGGTAGTTTCTCTGCTCAGTCAAAGTTTTAATATCCAAGAAGTTTGAAATGTTGACAACTCCACCCAAAAATATATCTGACGGCTTCACTGAAGTCTGTTGTAACTGTACCAAGGCTTTTAAATCATGTTAAAATGATGTGTAAGAAAGCCTTTTACACCCCATATGAATTTGTTAAGCTCCAGGACTGAATCTGGTCTTGTCTCCCCCCCATTCCTTTCCTCTGTTTATGTCCACAATTGGCTGCGTGATTGCTTCAGTGCCGCGGAAGCATCGAAAATGTTTTTTTGGGATGGGAGGGACCCACATCACGGGGGGTGTAAAAATCTACACCAAGTCCATTATGAGAACGTAGCATTGACCGGTGACCGGGTTCGGATTTTAATGCCTGCTGCAACCTCCGCAGTCGAATTGCATGTTTGCCCAGAAATAAAAAAAAATAAAAACAACTTACATCAACACTCCAGTTCATGTAGAGTTCACTTTTACCCCCGCCTACATTGTCGTGCCTTCGATGCCTCTGGCTTCCCATAGTTCTTTACCATAATTTGTTTGGAGACGGGCGTTGGATGGTAAAGACAAATCCAATATTGTCAGCTGTCGATACCTGCATTCTTACTCGTCACCTTACGTCCTCTTGGTGTTTACAAGTCTGCCAGACCCCTCTCTTTCTGACTACTCGGACCAAGATCGAAATTTACATCCTGATATATTCATGCGTCAGTGTTGTGTCGCTGGCCTCATGATAAATGAGTGTGTGTCTTCCGTTCGTTCGTTGTGCTATCCTAACCTGTGCAGTAAAGACAGCAGAAATATTTGTAATTCTTCATTTAACAGAGAAAAACAATATTGCAAAGCATGTTCTGGATTTAGTTTTCTTTAATGCATGCACGAATAATAAATATATGATTGTTTTTCAAAAGTATTCAACAAATAGTTGTTCCATACACTTCACACTGCTAAAAAAAAACAGTATATTTCCTGCATGGCTGCAGAAACGCCCATGTACTTAATTTAAAGGTGCAGTGTCTGTGTTGATGTAATTAGGTTCTATTCTCAATTCACGTGTAATTGAAATTTTTCATTTTGTGTCCCCTTTTCATCCTGGTTCCTGATGTCTCAGGCATTGGTAAGTGTTATTTTAAACACAAGGTCATGTTGTTCAAGTCACCTTTTAATTTTTTAACTCATGTTGGTTGTCTCAGTTGTGTTATCTAAAACAGTAGGCCTGTTCACATGCAATGTTTTAATCATGCTATTGTCGTAAATTTATGATGTGCTGTGCACTAATAATGTCAAAATAGCGTCTTCATCAAAAAGTGCCCTTAATCAAAAAGTCACATTTAATGAAGTATTAAACTAATTTTTCCCGCAGAAACAGAGTCAATAGTGCTAAAACTGAATGAAAATGCAACACTTCAATGCCTCTTGGATACCACTGTCAAATTGCCAGATTGCAATGGGCAACGATTGGTTAGTCTTTGTTTTGTTTTTTCATATCTTACAGACATTGGCTGCTCGAAAGGCAGGCATATCATTTGCCCTTGTGAATCGATCTACCCTAAACAATGAAGACCTGGTGAGTATTCAGATATTTACGCAAATCTGATATTTAAAAGGCTTGCATCAAATCAATACTTTGGAAACCTAACACACTAAAGATAATTTTATTTTTCTTCTTATGAGTAGAAGATACTAAAGAGAGAGAAAACACTATTAAATACAATTGTGACTAGAGGGGTGTCAATGTTTTGTTTTGGTCTGATAAGTAGCCTGCCTGTAATACAGAAGGAACTGAATACTTGTCTGAAACTGTAAAAATGCTTTACAATTCCTGAGTGATGCTGTTTTACGCATGTATGACCTGAACACGGAACCCTTTCTATATTTATCTCTATACTGTTTAATGCTCTCAGTATTCGTTTATTCAGCATGTCAGCAAAATTAAAACAGATGGCACAAAACGAAATAAACCTGACGTGTTTTAAACTGGAGATCATTTTAAAGAAGTGTCATTTTAGCTCCTCTCTTAGTCAGCCTGCAACCCTTTTTTGTCATTACTGAAAGTCGTCTTTGCTGACGTAAAGCCGGGGCAGCGGAAGGCGTAGGACATCTCAATCAATGAGGGGAGAGTTTGTCTTGCTTTTTGCTGACCTCCAAAGCACTTGCATTAATTGATTCAAATTGATTTGAATCCACTCTTTCTGTCTGAATAAATAAAATGGTGTCCAATTTGACGCGAGTAGCCCTGCAATGGACTTTTAGAATGCAATGCTCAAAGACTTGCTTAACTCATGCCTACGGACTGCTTCCTGGAAAACGATAAAAAAAGAACAACAAAAAGATTTAAGTGATCTTGTTCTTTGCTTAAATGGTTTGATTGGATTTTTGCATTTTAACCGAGAAGGTACCTTGGCGAATGGAATACACTTTGAATACACCCGGGCCGTATTTCACAGCAGCAGAAACTAGAGCTATTTCAGGATGGCCAGATGTCAGTACGTTCACAACAGAACATCCCTGTAAGGAATTCCACCCCAGCACTGCACGGTCAGGCATTGGGCATATGTTAAATGTGGTTTTAAGGGGAGGGAAACATATGTACCATGAGTCATTAATATTCCGAAGAGCTCACAATTTGGCAAAAAATTTAACAAAAGAAATTGAGGGTAGCCTTGTGAAGGAATCCTATTTCCAAATAGAGATATCTGTAGGTCAGGCCGAGGGGATTGGGGGTCATGTTTTTCCTCTTCCTTTTCATTTTGTTAACTTGGGTATCAGCGGTGGCTCAAAAATGCATAGTTACAGTCCATGCAGTACAGCACTGGTGTTGAGTTAAATTGAGTTAAACATGTGACATGCATGATTTTGCTGCTTTCTGATGCTCATACCATTAATGATGCGTAATTCATGCAGGTTCATATTTATTTAGTTTTTAAATTACAATATACAACTAAACACGGCTGTTTCATGGCTGTTTCACTTCTTGTATCGGAAACTTTGGTCCAAAATTTTTAATACCCTTGGAGGTGCAGCGCATTGATTTTGCTCTGAGCTATCAGAAGTGGTTTCAGTGGATGTGCCGTGACCTCGAGGGGCTCCGGTTGTCCGTCTGAGTGTGTAAGACACTATGGTTTCTGCTCCTTATTGAAAAAGGCAGTTTTCCCCCGGAAACAAAAACCAGCTGTCGAACAATAGGAGACTGTTTTCCATCAGAGGTTGTCAGAAAGAAGAAGGAAACTAGGTTAGCCTCATGTGAGATTCCATTTGCGAATATTGATCTCCTCGCCAATCTTGACAGTTGTAGATCAATAATTCATGGATCAGAGGTTTCACTCAGTTCGTGGTGTCTTCTGCCGTGTGACTTCAAAGTGTAAAGTATAAACAAATAAGAATAAAAATAACCGATCCGGTCGAACTTTTTGCCGGATTTTCAACACCATTCACCTGAATTTTCAGCACTGATACCCGAAAGTAGTCTCACCTGTTATTAAGCTATTACGCTATTGTATTGTTGTTGCATCGTGATATTACTTATTTGCTTGACAGATTCCCTCATCCAAACTGTCTTGCATAGTTTAAAATTTTACCTATTTATGCTTCTGTTTACTTCCTCTCGAGTTACTTCACAATAATGTGGATGTCCTGCCAAATACTGCCCTGATAGCATCATAGCTATAAAAATTATAAAATGTGGTAGGATGTGAGGCAGAATGTCATATTTTGTCACGCAAGAAGAGGTAGTCAGACAAAGATAACGAAGCAATAATAATATATTAATATATATATATATAAAAGATTCAAGCTTATATGTGCTGGTAAGAAATGGCTAAAATCCTGTTAATCCCCTAAAGAGGATCTCCATACTGTGGAGCACAGAGATGCCCTGTTTGTCTGGACGGCCCGATATTAAAGCTACGCTCAAATTAAGAGGGAAATGGATTGTGTAAAATATTGTTCCATCTTATCAAGGTCGGTTACTTCTGACCGGTACTGATGTTGACTTTAATTCAGTCTTCGCATGTAGATCGTTTGTCGTCTGTTAATTATTTAATGAATTCCAACGTGGTGAACCGGAGAAAAAAGAGATGCATTGAAACATTGGTCCAGATCTGGGTTCTGATAATCCGTCTGTTGAACTGTATTGATCCATAGTGGACAAGGGGAGGTGAATCAACTAGAACAAGGATTTCTAATGCCCTGGTTTGGCATATCTTTGCAGTTGCATAGTATTCTGGAAATGCATTAATAAGTTGCTGAACACACTGAGTTCCTGTTTTGCATTTTATCATATGGATAGTGCTTTGTGAAGGCAAAATAAGTTAACTAACTTTTAAATAGTGGAATTAGAAATTTTCAGATAAGAAATTCTAATAACTTAATTTATTAATAATTTATTTCAGGGAATTTCATATTAGATTATTCCCTGGGCAACAGATAGGTCCTTTCGTGTATGCTGAAGGTTTGCCCATGGCCGCTCAACGCACCCACCCACTCTCGTTTCAGAAACTGCACGTCTTCAAGAAAACATTGCAGGCCTTAATTTACCCGATTTCGTCCACCACCCCTCACAATTTCGAAGTGTGGACGGCGACGACGCCCACCTACTGCTACGAGTGCGAGGGCCTGCTGTGGGGCATCGCCAGGCAGGGCATGCGTTGCTCCGAGTGCGGGGTCAAGTGCCACGAGAAGTGCCAGGACCTGCTCAACGCCGACTGCCTGCAGAGTGAGTGTCGTCCACCCGCCAGTTCCACTGAAAAATGTCCCTTCACTGACCTGTGTCGAATGGAATTCATATTAAGTGGGAAGAGAGGCTAAGCTTGATTTTCTGAAGAAATGTTTCGGTGTTAAAACTTGATGCGTAATTAAGTCTTTGACGTTAAGGTGAGAGGTCCAGTATCATCAGCATTTATTACCCATATGGGTGTAAAAATAATGCCTTTTTTTTTTTTTTTTAAACATCCTAGAAGTTATATTATTCTTCATATTGGTTATATATGGTAAAGGTGTTAAGTATATTCCAGTTATCTTGTGTTTCAGTCTGTTTAATGTTAATGTGTGTATTGGTTGATTCTTCAACATACTGTGTCATTCTCCGTGGTATTTAATTTTTCAAAACGGGATTAGCAACGCTCAGATTGGTTTAAAACTCATTCTGAGTTTATGATGATTCATTTATAACGTGACTTCAATTTGAGTTCCTGACCTCATTCAAGATGACAGGCTTGATAATTCGGTTAACTCCGAGAGAAGAGAAAACATGTAGAAATCGAGGTGGATTGGGGGGGGGGGGTTGGGGGGTGTGCGGAGGAAAATTAAATTAATAAATAATTTTTTGTTGATTTTCTATTGCTATTTTCATGAACCCTCCTTTACCTGTTTGAGCCTCTCAGTAACGCTTACTAATCTCCGTAATGACAAAACGGTGCGGTTTTGTGAACAGGGGCTGTGGAGAAGAGTTCCAAGCATGGGGCAGAGGACAAAACCCAGAATATCATCATGGCCATGAAGGAAAGGATGAAGATCAGGGAGAAGAACAAACCAGAGGTGTTTGAGGTCATCCAGGAGATGTTCCAGGTTTCAAAGGAGGATTTCTCCACTCATTTGAAGGCTGCCAAGCAGGCGGTTCTGGAAGGCACATCAAAGTGGTCTGCCAAAATCACCATCACAGGTAGGCTGACATTTAGTTTTAACTATAAATGTAGCTCAGAAGTGGTTAGCCAACACTGCTTCCAGAAGGCATCTCTCAGAAGTATCAACGCCTCTCTATCGCTGAAAGCCCTCAGCCCCCCGAATCACTTTCAAAACAATCAACAAGAAATTCACTTGATCTCAGGTGTTGCCTGTCTTCAATGTCTGTGAGGCCAGGTCTACATCTTTTCAATCACCGTCTCCAGCGGGTTCCTCTCCCGGCTGTCTCCACGGTAACCAAACACGATGAAGCGATGAAGAGTTTGCCCAGCACATCCCGACTTTGTAGGACTCTATGAAAGTGACTTATTGGCATTGAATTGACTATTTTTGAATGTGTTCTTTCATTAATTAATTCATGTATTATTTACACTCTATTAGTTGGTAAACTAAACACAGTGCTTTATTGATGCTGCCCCAGTTTAATAATCAGCAGTACAGCAGTGAGGCGTTACAGATATTTTCCAGATTTTTATCCATTTAGATTTCTCTTGTTTCTATTGTAGTCTTTCCCCATTTCTGTTTTTTTGTTCATATTTGCAATTGTACTGTATATTTTAAATAATAATAATTATACATTTCTCTTTATCTTTGACAAAAATGCAGAAAATCCCAAATCATGTAGTAAATTATATTTGCAATGAGATGGGCACTTTTTTCCCACACTCGTAGTAGCTGTGCTAAACTATACTGCAATCAGTCTTCACGCTGTGCTATAGTGTCACTGCCTTCTATGTTAATACATTTTTTATCTCTTTATTTGTTTTATACTGCTCACTAATCAAAGTTAGCCGCGCTCCCTCGTTTCCAGTAAAAAAGTAATAAATCTACATTGAATAATTCCAACGTTCAGTTGTTTTGCGAATTCACTTTTATCAACAACGTTGTGTTTATTGTCTCCCTTCTCTCTTCAATCAGTTCTCTGCGCTCAAGGCCTGCAAGCCAAGGACAAGACCGGTTCCAGTGACCCCTACGTGACCGTGCAGGTGGGAAAGACGAAGCGGAGGACCAAGACCATCTTCGGTAATCTCAACCCGGTCTGGGACGAAAAGTTCTTCTTGTAAGTGTCCGAGTGTGGCTGTTTGTGTAGATGCACGACGACACAAAATACCCAGGTACATATCAGAAGTCACTGAACACTGAAAATGAGCACAATGGCAGAAAAATATCAGGAGACGCTATGGAAATATGGAAGGTTTTTAGTTATTTGATCACTGTGTAGGGTTCTTTTTTTAATTTCATTGCAAATGTGCAAATGGAAGACGCTCTTTAAAAAAATATGAATAATCATTTGTGTTTTCGGTCTGTTAAAACTCTACGTGATGAAGAAGTCAGCTCTGCAGCAATGTTTTAAACTGGTCAGTTAGATTTCAGCAAGGATGAGCACAGTTAAAGACAGATCGCGAGTTGGAGAAAAGATTGTGTAGACTTGGCTAAGTATTGTCTGTGATAGCATGATGGTATTTTTAAGAGTGAAGCAGACTTTTATACACTTGGGAAAAGAACATATTAATCTAGTGTCGACTGAATCTGACCAATCATCATTGTCTGACAACCGGTGTATAATTTATTTGGTTTCATAGATTTTCCTTCCCCATTTTACATCAGAAACAATGTTATTATTTGCACGTAGCCTGAACTCAACATCCAATCCTTACAATGTTATTCTACAAGGCCTGTCTGACCTCCAATCTGGGATTGGATGCACCGTTTGGCATATCTCCCACTTAGATTGCAAGAGCCCTGACCTGCATCTGCAGAAACGTGCTTCTCTCATTCACCAGATAAACATTTAATCCGGAGCTCTCTGTCCTCTTTACATTCGTCAGCTTAGCCATGGGGTAGCATATTCTACACACCACCCCCCAAGGATCCTTCTGGGAAAGATCCCATTTTACAGTTTTTTATTTCACCGAGATAATAGCTTTAAATTGAGTTGAGGGTTTAATGGTCCATATTGCTGTGTCTGATCATTGCTCCTGAGCAATGTCAGTATAAATTTAGCAAAGAGTAATAATTAACATTTACATTTTTTACATTTACATTTTTTTTAATTTAGTGATTTAGCAGACGCTCTAATCCAGAGCGACGTACAAAAGTGGCATAGTTAACGTGCGGGGCTAACGAACTGAGTCTGAGCTACAATGCCCTCTTGACAACTACTGCAAGAAGGTACAAAAACTAGTGCTACCAAGGAGATAATGTACAAATTAAAAATAATAAGCAAAATAATCAGAAGCATAAATAGAGCAGTCAGTTCCCCAGGGGGGGTGAAAGAGATGTGAGGTATTGGATGAAGAGGTAAGTTTTCAGTTTCTTCTTGAAGGCAGTAGAAATATTCATCAGATAGTCTGACGGTCTCAGGCAGGGATGGTTCCTCCGTCACGTTTAACACATTTAGACAGAAGTCAAACATCGCATCAGTCAATTACATCATCATGAAAAGCGTATACATGCAATTAACAATCGCAAGAAGGGGCTATAGTCTTGGTTCAATTCATGGTTCAAACCGGCAGGATACAAAACTATCCAGCAATCCAGAGCATATTTAAATGTAAAAAATGATTGCATGTGTTTTCGGGCAATTACCTTGACTATACATATGAATTGTGGGGGAGATGGAGAACCACGTCAGATGTCCGTATAAGATTTTGCAACAGCGTAGTCTGTATTTTTAAATCTTATGGAAATTTTATGTTCTTTTATTCTCTGTTCAAGGTTATTTTTTATCTTCCCCACAAAGATTTACCACATGGACAAATGAACGTATATACAAAAAACATGGTGTTACCATTAATAAACCATTTTATTTGATATTGTTTTGATGACAAAAAGAATCAGAGTTAACAGGATTACCACAAACAGAACCTTTATCGGTGATTGCCATTAGACTTGCCCACCTAGACACATTCGTTTTGTGCTGTTTTTATATATATTTATTTCATAATATTCACACAAACACACACATTTTTAATCCCAGTTGTGTTTATGCATCTCAGCTTGACACAACGAACCCTGCAACAAAATACAGGGATAGCAAGGAAATATGATTTGTCGCATCTGATTCAATTGCCCTTGATTTTTTACACATAGCAGGCCACGCAGTCCGGGACACGAGGTTCTGGAGATTAATTTGAGAGAAAGCCTGCCAATTACCGCCCAATTTGCCCTAACCTGAGCAGTGCACCAGGACCATGCCCTCCTGGCCACAATGTGCAATGGATAAGATCAGAATTCAAACCTGTGAAATCTGGATCATAGGGCTCAGTCTGCACTTGGGCGAGCGCCTTTATTGAAAGAACCACTCTGGGAAGCCACCTGGGAGATATTTTTTTTATGAACTAAAACCGTTCATTCAATGGTGAACGTGGTATTTCAGGTACTGGTGACTACAGAAGGAGGTTATTGTGTTAGCTTGAAGACACTGGCTTTGTTACAGTATGTGGCTGTGTTGAAGACCGCATAGCAGGACCACAAGTCTCTGCCTTTGTATTACGCACTGTTCCAAAACACGAGTCAAGTTCCATTTGAATTCCCGGATTTGGTCTTGCTTACTGGATGGATTAAAAACTTAGTTCCCAGAATCCAACACTGTT
This sequence comes from Hiodon alosoides, assembly GCA_025775065.1. Classification (NCBI taxonomy): domain Eukaryota; kingdom Metazoa; phylum Chordata; class Actinopteri; order Hiodontiformes; family Hiodontidae; genus Hiodon; species Hiodon alosoides. The sequence goes on from JAOYSI010017600.1 coordinate 22,673, forward strand.
TACGTTCCCTTTTATAAAACCAGGGAAGAAAATGTTGTTGAAGATGGGTTACGCATGGCAATGGAGGATTCTGCGCAAAAGTCCGGAAAATATTGTTAAATAGCTAGCTATCCTTCTTAAGTAACCGGTATTCAAATATAATAAATATATAGTCAATCATGTCTGATTTCATCTTGCTGATTTAACCTATAACAAATTGTTTTCATAAATGTTTGAAATAACAGCTGAAGGAGTTTGCATGCTATCTCAGTTGAAGAAAAATTAAAACCTTTCTGTGATTGAAAAGTTTGTCTGCTGTTTGGCTTTTCCAAACTCAGAAAGGATGATTAACTTCAGCAAAGCCAAAAGGTAATGTTGGTCCGTCTATGACTCCAGACAAGAGTATTTTGAGCTACCTCTTGTCAAGTTTACCTAATGTAAGACTGGTTTTGCCAGGACACGAATCCGTTGACACAGTAATGATTGATATTATTCTTACTATCCATTTGCAAAAAGCGTCTGTAGAAAATTAAATTAAACCATTTCTATTTAATCAAGAGGACTGTTTATGACACAGGATGAAGGCTCTTTGAAATTAAATTGCCGTTCATAATGAATAATACCATCAAGGCGAACTCCAGTGAAGAAAGAGGTGGCTTGATCCCAGATACTCTCCACTGCACTATGTGACAGCATTGACACTGTGTGCATTAGTTATGTGAATTGGTTAGATAGCGAGCATTATAGCATGAATTCGACTGTGATGCGATTTAATTTGCTCGTGTTTGGAAGCGATGAGGTATAGAGGATGCAAAAGACACACAACGAGGTGTCGTACTGATAACAGAAACGGTGTGCGACTATGGGCAGCCCAGAGACCCCCAAGGCGGCTACATCGCCTGGCCCTAATACTGAGCCGCATGGACCTTATCAATGATGAGGACCAATCAAAAGGCGGCACCTTACACTGTGGGGGACATTTTCCTTAATTAATGCTTCCCTGCAGAGTTGCACTTATTTTCCTTGAGATTGAGCTGGCCAAGAGGGCAAGTTAAAGTTTTCGGCAGCTCCAAATGAAGACAAAATGCTCTCAGCGCAATGCTGTGACCCTTTCGACATCTTGATTAATCTGAGGGGCCTTAATGCTTAAGTCATCGTAACATAAAGGTCCTATATAAAATGCTGTATTTGAAAAGGAGCCAAAAGTTTGAAATAATGATGTGTGAATTAGACCTACTGCATGACAGGGACTTGTGCGGGCTCCTTAATGGCAGTGGCCCGCCTCCTACTGGGCCATTTCCATTATTCTGTCACGGAAAAGTAAAATGATATTAACTGTCAGGTTACTCATGTTTCCTGTGATGGTGTGGGGACATAGCGTTTTACAGACTCACTCAGCGTGTTTTTCCTCAGACCTGTTTGTCATAGATAATAGTCTTTCCATGCACGATTACAGAAATTTTAAAAATTAGATCAGTCTGAGAATGAGACATTGTCACGCCACAGGTTTTTTTTGGTTTTTTTCACTCTCCCCCTGTCATAAAGAAATTATATTGTAGAAGAAATAGGTATTTTAACGTCAGCTTTCAACCTGACTTTTCCATTCAAACTTTATGGCATTGCTGGACAAAAATAAACAATAAATCACGAGGAGCTTGCAGGCCTTAGTAATCTATTAACTGAATTTCCGAGCTGTAAACAAGGCTCGCCTCATGATGTCCGTGTGAAGCTTCCACTGCAGTTGGGCCTCAGTTGATTCTGCTTTTGATATACTCCATCTGGGCATGGGATGTTAGCAGTTTGGTCCTGTGGAGTTTGGGGGATCATGGTTTTTGGTTCCGTTTTCAAAGCTAAGGACATTGGATGACACCAGATGCTGAAACTGCGAGGCTCTTAATGTCTGAGAGAATGTGAGAAAGACCAGGCAATCGAGTCCTTCTTTGTTGAGCGTTAAATTAAACAGGATTTAATTCAATTTAATAGGATACACTAAGACAGGTCTATAACATACATACACACTTGATAGCAAATTAGATAGTCTTTGATAAGCCTATCGTGATGACCTGGAGATCAGGTGGCCGCTCCACTAGGATCGGCAGGGACCCTGTTGATACAATCTGTCGTTGGCGGGGCCTTGATGTATAAGATCCTCTGTGTGCGAACAGGCTGGGATTTGAGATGCACGACATGTACCGTGTTCACACATGCAGATAGGCCGGCCGAAACGACTTTAAGACGCATCCCCTCACCCAAATCTTCGCTCTTAATGGACACAAGGCTCGTAATGGCTGGAAAGTACTGGCCCACTCCCGTTTCCAGCAATACCAATCCATGTTCATTTCCTGGACTGTAAACTAGCAGTCGTTATTTAGCTTTTGTTCATTCTTAATATTGAGCATGCAGTAAAAAGATTGATCGTTGATTGAGTAGAGCGAATTAACTGCGGCTCCAACTTTAGCTACTTTAGCTAAGGCACATTTTACAGTAAACAACTAAACCCCAGTTTTAGTTTCAGCACCGGCCTGAGGAGAACTGAGTCCTTCTCTCCATTCTGTCCTAAAGCCCCCTTCTTCCTTTACACCCTAGTTGTAGTCTGCTGGGGCATTCAGACTTCCACCGCACCACCAACACACCCATCACTGACTCCCCCTCCTGTCTGGTGCCCTTGCAGGGTTTCTTCTAGGAGAGCTAATGCTCATCATCCGATGTCAATTCTAGCCGACAGGCTAATTAGACATGATGACTAACACTTAATTCCCTTTTCCAACTATTAACTTTTTATTTTTATATGTTTTTAGTAACCCATCCGAAAATGACTTTTGTGTATTTTAAGTCTTCAGCGGATCCAATAATATTGTTGTTGTTTTTTTAGCTTTGTGTTTGGGTCTCTTTCATATTGGAGCGATATCAAAAAATCTACAAATGAAACTGTTTGCTACGCCACTCTTGCCCTTTGCCTTGCTTCTGCTATTAGTTTGTGGGAGTATTTCTAGATAATCGTTTAAGTGTCCTTCAGGGCCCTATAGCCTCTAATTAGTTTCTTTACTAAGAATTTTATCTTACCTAAACCAGCTCCCGTAAATGTGATCTCTTGTGAAGATTTTTTTTTTTTTAAACATTTAAAAATGTTCTTTTATACCACAGTGTGTTGATTAAATCAGCTTGGGTAATCTGTAGAGGATAGGCCTGAAACAGCAATAACAAGGACATACTTAATCTTATTGGAACAAATATTATATTAATTGGAAGACTAAAATTATGCCAATGGGACAAAGTTTTCATTTCCCTCTTAAATTAAAGAATAATAAGTAAAATACATCCTTTATTTCCTCTGGTCTCAATTGGTTGTCTGGTTGGTATGCGTTTGGCTTGTTAATTATTTAAATGTCCCATTTAAACGCCCAGTGTCCGTTTAATCTCAGTCCACATGATGCGTCAGTTCAGTTGTTAAGGCAGTGATTGACACATCCGGGCTGATCTGAATTTCTCCATCCTGAATGTTGCAGGGATGCTTGTATTGGGAAACGGGTTGCCAGGTTTGTGGATTTCAATGGAGCTTGTGACCTTTAAGTTCTGCTGCCAAACTGACACTCACCGCGTCTTCTCATTGCTTTGTATTCCAGCGAGTGCCACAATGCCACAGACAGGATTAAGGTGCGAGTCTGGGACGAGGACGATGACATCAAGTCACGTGTAAAGCAGCACTTCAAGAAGGAGGCCGACGACTTCCTTGGGCAGGCAATCATTGAAGTCAGGACGCTGAGCGGCGAGATGGACGTGTGGTACAACCTGGGTGCGTTCAGAGTCTTCACACATCAGGGAAAATTCAGGATGTATGAGTGTTGAAAAGTAGAACATCTATTTGACAAAAAAACAAAAAGGAACTGTATTTTGAAATTAAGTCATTTTAAAACAGTATTGAAGAACAAAATTGTATCAATTTTCATTTTATACCCTCCCTCGTAATTGTTGTGTGCTTAAATTCGTGAACATACAATTTGCTCTCTGTGCATGGTAATTTAAATATGCATAATTAAATGGTTTACTTTTCTCTGCAGGTTGAGAAAGCCATGTTTGATATTTTTCCTCCACCCGTCTGTTCTCCCCGATTAGAAATTATGGACTGGGAGAGATTGTAACAGTCTTGTCAAAGTGCAGTGAAGCTACTATGCAATTGAAATAAGTTATGTTCTCATAACAGCATTTGTGTAAAGCCATAACTGGCAGGCTTTATATTTGTGGGGCCGTTTATGGCACCCTGGGGATGGCTCAACTGACATTCTTAGGAAAAAACATACACATATTTTTTCAAAATGTCTATTTATCAATCAAGTAAAATCAAGAAAGAGTTAGAAATCCCTGCACGAAAAAATGCTCTTGACATTTTCATGCACATCAGTTACTTAGGGTAGGGCTAAAAGGCCGTGGCGTTTTAAATCGCCAGCAGAGAATCGGGTAGAAGTAAAAAACTAAGCCCTGCTTGTGGCATCTGATCTAGCGTGGCGTTTTTTCCCAACCCCCGACAGAAAAGCGCACGGACAAATCTGCCGTGTCGGGTGCCATCCGGCTGAAGATCAGCGTGGAGATGAAAGGAGAAGAGAAAGTGGCCCCGCCACATGGCCAGTACACATGCTTACATGAGGTACGCGTAGCATCCGCCCGCACCGTCCACCGTCAGCACTCCGGGGGCCCAATCAGTAGATTGAAATCGAAGTACTCATGGAGGGGAGAGATAATTTAAAGGATGCGTCAATATAACATAAATTAATTTAGGCTCAATGCGAGAGAAGATTACTTTCAATATTGCCTAATAAACTAAAGACTGGCAGGTAATTTTGTCCCTACCCTTTTCACAGCTTCAGATATAAACATATAAAGCATTATTTAGCCTTTTTCAAGATCGACAACAACAGCTTGGTTTCTTTTTCAGAACCTGTTCCACTATTCGACGGAGGTTAAGAGCAGTGGGGTGGTGAAGATTCCCGAGGTCAAAGGGGATGAGGCCTGGAAGGTCTACTTCGATGATGTTTCGCAAGAAATAGTTGACGAGTTTGCAATGCGTTACGGAGTGGAGTCAATATACCAGGCAATGACGTGAGTAAAAACTCTTCACCATGAGGATTCCTTTGTCTATTTGCCATTTCACCCAAACATCACGACTAGTGTCTCCATGACGGGGAACTTTGATTCAGTTTTGATTCAGGCTCTTATGGTGACTTGATAAAATAATGTTTTGTCAAAAACATTGTGACATAAGCTGGCAATAAGAACTATCGGGGTTAAATGTCAGTCCACAAAGATGTTGTGGTATAAAACAAAATCATGCTTTTCAAGAGTGGATGTTATACAAATGGTTAGTGACGTTTTGGCTACATGGGAGTGTATTTGCCATATCTGAGAGTGCTGCAATAAATTTCATAGACAAAATGTGAGAGTAGTTAGATGCTTTTGGTCTGGTCTGGTCTGGTCTGGTCTGGTCTGGCCTGGGAAATAGCCTGGCCTGTTGTTGGCCCGATAGCGTAACAGTGGCTCTTGTTGACCTAAGCCTTGTTCACCTAAGTTTTTAGGCAAAGTGGGGCAGAAAAAAACCTCCTCGCTGGTGCAGGCTGTTACTGGTTTTTAAAAAATGAATTAGTTTATACAGTCTGGGAAACTCGTCACTGTTAAGCTCATTAGCCTCTGTAGTCAAATTGTGTAGTGTTTCCTTTTTCTGTTGAGTTTGTTTACTGAATTGGGAATTTATCCATTTAAAGAAAAATAAATAGCTACACTCCAAAGTTAAATTCCTTCATTGTCGATGAATGCTGAGTAAATAAGTATTTACAATTAAATAGTGTTCCGATTAAGTTCCGCTGTAGAAAATAATTGACATTATATTGTAGGAGGAAAAATAAAAAGAACAATCTTTCAACAGTAATTTATTCAAATTACATTTTGCAAAAAAGTGCTTGAATTCACCCTTTTTCCTCTCCGGTTTCCCTATTTTAGGTTTATTTTTGACACTTTTGTACACTGTTTTGTTACACTTGTGTAAATATTTTTCGGGGTGTTCGAGCAGGAACAGCATGGAGTTGGCACCAGTGGTTCAGACGGTTCTAACTTCAGATATCTTTGTTGTGTCTGCTAGGTTGTGTCAGAGAACTGAATATGTATTACATGAATCTTTTTAAAGTATTTGTCTGGAACAAGCTTTACAAGCACAATAAATGCACTTATAAACTGGATCTCCACAATAAAAGCTGCCTAACTCCTTATAAGTCCCTCTCGAGGCCTACTCAACAGAGATGTCAACCCTGACATTTGACACAGCCCCTGTTGATTCAACAGGTATATATGAGAGGTCCTGTCTGCATTTTAGAGCCGCCTACCCCAGACTGACAATCTCTGACAAGCTCAATACTGCCGATTATAAGGGAACCAGGACCTGATAATAGAATGCCTTCCAGCCTGAAGTCCAACAGAATTAGTGTACATATAACTCACCAAATGCTTTACACCCTGTCAGTTGTACTGATTGTTTTGTGTTAGTTGTTGTGTAATTTAACTGACACTTGAGTTGAACTTTTTATTGTGGAGTTTTGTTTGTGTGTTTGTCTGGACTGTACCTGTATGGCTGTAAATTAGGTAATTAGGTAGCTCGCGTAACTGATATCAGAACCCTGAGCTGTGCACTGTATGCGTCATAGGAGGCCCAAATGACATAAATAACCCCGGTTCGGATCCATACACTAGCTCGGCTGAGGGAGCAAGCAACCCCCAGCTAGCCCAAAGCAACACGCTGAGAACCCAATGCAATGGTTCTCCCTCTGCTCGCCCCCGTCTGACTGGTGGCAACCCTCTTGGCAAGGGGACTAGAGCACAGGGAGGGCACTAAACCCACTGCCAGCCCCCACCCAGCCCACACAAATGGAATGCAACGGTAGTTATAAACATTGCTTAACTGAATGATGGGGGACCGTCTCTGTGGGTTTGGGTCCCCGCTGTTGACATGGCTGCGATCCCATGGTGGGTTGTTTTTCTGGACCAGCCTCTGGGTCCCCTCAGGTCCACAGCGGGACTCCGTCGAGACGTCTTCCATGTGGCTGAACTCCGTGGATCGCCTCCAAGATCAAAAACACAGAACACACGGACCGTCTGCCAGAAAAAAACACAGCATAATGAACTACCATAACTGCATAATTATACCTCACCTTTTACCTCACCAGCTTGCCCTGTCCTCCACCTTCCCAGCTTCTCTTTTAAGCCCCGCGTCCCCGCACCATATGACAAACACACAAAAAACGCGGGTTTCCCCTGTTGCAAAGAGCACTCTAAGTCACACTTTTTTGACCCGCTCTGGATGAGAGCGTCTACAAAGAGAGTGAAATGGAAGATGTAAATCCCTCCAGTGGTGGTTATGTTCATTCCGTTTATACAGAGGGCGAGAAGCTGGAGGAAAAGCATGTATTCCTCTTTCAGAGTCTGCGCTCAGTAGACATTATACACATGCAGTGACTTCACCGAGTGTCTCTGGCAGTTTGAACATGGACACCGTAGGTTTCCCAGGCCCCCTTTCCACCGGGGCTGCTGAAAATGGTGTGTCTGTAATGAATTCCACCCCCCCAGAGCCATCACCTGTTATTGGAAATGGACCCGTAAAATGGGATGCTTGCATCACCTCCATGCCCCAGCAGCAGCGGTTCAGCAATGTGTGAGCGGGGCTCTGACTGTCTGCAGCAATAGCCAAGGAAAGCCTTGCTGCGGGCTGTTTCATCTGCATGTGTTGGATTGGGATCCGCCCCAGACGGTTTCATCTGTGTTTTTGTTTTTGTTCTTTTCTCCCACACCCAGCTAGATGTACAATACATTCAAACATACCTTAAGTATGATAACAATAAAAAACATTTAGATAGATTAAAAAAAACTGCATGTCAATTAATTATTATGAAATTATGAATGGTGTGTGGACTCCTTTTCCGTGGCTCAAAATAAATCGTTCTAAAATGCTTCTACAAGAATAGGATCAGTACCGTTGTATCAGCTTGAAAATGTACTCTGGGTATGTGAGTCTTAAAAGACTAAATTGAAATGATTCCAGAATAGATAGTCAATATGCTATGTTCAAACACGCACTAGCCCACATATCATAGGCTTGATCAGTTGTAAATTGATTAGTTCAGATACATTTCTTTGGAGTAAACTCACTTCTCGTACGTGTGTGTGAGTTTTTGTGAGTTAGACAATTTTATTGACTGGATTTTGGGTTAGGCACTCATGAACAGTTGATTAGTAATAATTATACTTGCATATTTATGGAGAGCGTGCGGTAATGATATGTTATTTTTTTCTTTTCATTTTTAATTGCAGTTTTTGTTTGCTTTGTAGACCTGGACCAAATTGAAACTTTGGCAAAGCCTCTAATTGCACCTGAATTTAACAGCCTTTTTGCTTATGAGTAGAGGAAAACACTATCAGATGCAGCTCTCCTAGTTACTTATAAAAATTGTATCAATGATTGAACTCATGTTCACCCTGTCAAGTAAAAGTTAAGCATGCTAATGCACACTTACTGTGCTTGTGCACAGGCGTGAGCTAATATTTATCTCTTGGACATAAAGCAAACAACTAAGACGACTTGGTCTTAGGAAGAGAATTTAGAATTAAAAAGAGGAGACAATGGTTGTAAAAAGAGGTAACCAGGCAACAGTAAAAGTCAACAACTCGTAACAGATGTCATCTTACTGCCTGAAGGAGTATTCCTCCACGCTAAAAACTATTGTATCCATTCTAGTCTCTGAAAAAAATACCGCATCATTTAACAAAATCCAACAAAAATCCCCTCTAAATATATTAATTCACGATGAATTGTAAAAAAAATAAAATAAAATAACCGAAAGAATGCACAGCATAAATTAAGAAAGAAATATAAATAGTTTTTATACCGGGGATGTAACACTGCAGAGAGAACACAGTGCTAGCCATGCATCACTGATTAAATGTGCCTTTTGTCTGGTTGGAAGTTGGAATTACACGATATCTGAGCCACAATTTCTGTTGTTGGTCTGGTGTTGAATTGGGCGATGGGGATAAAACTCAGTTTGTATAAATCAGAAATTTCCTGATTTATATTTTGTATAGTTTTTAAATAAGCATTATTTGAATCATATCCAGACAGCATTGATTGGTAGCATTATAAATGAAATTATTGACATTAATGGCATTGTTATTTTTCTTAATTTGAAACATGTGGGTAATGGAATTAAAAGAGAAGGAACAATAAGAGAAGAGAAGGATGCAATAATGTGAATGGTGTTGAGAAGCACTCTGAACAGTATTGTCTGTGTAAATAATTCTCAGCAGCTTCATTTTACGACTTTGAATAAACTATCTACCTTATTGTTCCCCACACCCTCATAATTACCCGCTGCTTCAGTTAAGGTCCTGTAAATTGCCTGAAGTGTAGGGTAGTCTGTCAGACGGCCCTTATGACCGTCTTATTTATTTGGTCATGTGATAAGTCATTGTACCTGGAGTTGGCGATCCATTTCCTAGTTTGTCCTCCTGGAATGGAGCGCCAACTCGCTCCTACTTGTTTCACCCTTGGGATATTTCAGACATCTATTTACACTGTTTTCTAGGTTATCCCTGCATCTCAGAAAATTGGGCAATTTTATAATGGAGGAAAAGGAGGAAAATAAGCGGTATCACGCTATACTTATATTTTGTATATTTTGCTATGTCGATATGCATATAAAAACCCCGAATGGTGAGTGTGTGTATGCCTTTCTCAACTATAAAAAAGTTTGTTTTAGTGAAACGCTGTTGTGGGTCCTTTAATGAGCCCTTCCTGATTGGAACAGAGTTCATCTGGCCAGAGAGATGCTTTTGCCCAACATCTGGCTACTATCGGCTAATGAAGGGTCAGAAGAAGGGATTGTTTGAATGGTTAGTGCATTGGTACATTACATGGTAAATCTTGCGTGCTTATTTCAATACGTTTTTAAAGAATCCACTGGTTCACTGGTGACGAACCAGTCTACAGCGCTTTCTGAACGTAGTTCTGAACATGGTGAAAACCGGATGTGGTTATTCCACTTGGATTTCAGGTCTGATTCTTCTCTGGTCTTTCAGCCACTTCTCGTGCCTGTCGTCGAAGTACATGTGCCCCGGCGTGCCGGCGGTGATGAGCAACCTGCTGGCTAACATCAACGCCTACTTTGCCCACACCACCACCGCCACCACTAACATATCTGCCTCGGACCGCTTCGCCGCCTCCAACTTTGGTGTGAGTCACCCCGCCCGTTCAGTGTGGAGGTTCCACCGTTCCACTGCATGGATCGTACTCTAAAAGGTTTTGGTTTCTATTTTTCTCTATAGAGGGAAAAATTTGTCAAACTGCTGGACCAGCTGCACAACTCTTTGAGGATTGATCTGTCTAAATATCGGGTAGGTATATTCTTTTATATATTTTTAAAGGTTTTTTTTAAAGTTTTTTTTTTTTTTTGTACTAGTAAATGTATTATTATCTTCTGAGATACTTGCCGAATAATTCCATATATTTAGAGAAATAAATAAAAAATTAGATATATTTCCAGTACATTACAATATTTTCTGTTTCTTAATTACTTAATTATTTTCTTAAAACAAAGAAAGCGATCTAAGCTTTTGACTGACAGTTGGAATGCTCTAGAATGCAGTGTCCAGCAGGAATGTGCCGTCGGGGTTACTTTGAGGCAGTGGGAGTTGGGATATGTATGTTTTGTTGTGACTCAATGGGTTTATTTGTACTCACAAACGCAGTACAACCCAAATAAAAGTGAAGCCTTAAATATCTCAATATCGATGGCTCCGGTAAAACCAGACATAACGCAAACCCCAGTAATTTGATTTCCTGACGAGAATTGATCTTTGACTTGGCTGTAAAACGCGTGCATCGATACGATTACCCAGAGCCGTCCGTGGCATCATCGCTTTCTCTTCAAACTAACAAATATCTTCAAAATACTACTGGCAGTAGTACACAAATCCCTCAAGTGAACTCAATTTGCTTCTCTCCACTGTAAGATAAGGAATCCATCTGTAATCACGTTTAGTTTTTATTTGTGGAGGTGAACGCTGTGCCACTGACCTGTTTCCATTAAATCTATGGCACAAAAAAGAATGACAGCACAAAAAACACACACTAACTTAAAAAAAAAAAAACCTATTCTTTATTTTCTAGAGAAAATTGTTCTGGGGTTATGTGAAATTTTTGGGCACTTTAGGGTGCAATTGAAAGTTATTTTTGTCCTTACATGAGATACTTGCTGCAAAATTCACTGAAATTTCCAAATTAGAGCACACCAAGCATCGCCATCAGCGTAATTGATAGTGCACAAGGGCAGTTTTACTCCAGCAGTTTTACTGCCCCATGCTATTTGTTAGTTTGAAGAAAGGACGATGGTGCCACAGTAACATAAAGCGACGGAGATGTTCCCCGACGGGTCATGGAAATCATATCCACGAGCAAGTTTTACAACCAAGTCAAAGTCAATTCCCGCCACGGACTCAAATCACTGGTGTTTGCATTGTATTATAATTAAGGCTGGTGTTTTGACTTGGATTTGCCCATACTGGTCTTATTTGTTTAAAGCATTGATTTGCTGAAAGATTTTACTGCAACAAATCAGGTGAGGTAACAAATGTCACTTTAAAACATCCTTCATTGTTAGGGATCCTTTTTTATTATAGTACTGCAGTCCACAGGCGCTGTACTAGCATTGTGCTTTAAAGATCGAAACATGTACAGAATCTAATGGGATACATTCCCATTTTTTGTTGCCAAATATTCTTTATTTTACATTTCGTACAACTTCAATATCACCGTGACATAATAGAAAGAATGATCTTGTATTGGATTTAATTTATTTATAATATGAATAGGTTGCCAGGTTATTTACCAAAAGGCTGCCGGTTCGAATCCCACCACTGCCTGTTGTGTTGCTCAACCCAGACTGCTTTAGTCCAGTTCAATTCAAATATTATAAATGGATGAAATAAAAAAATTGTGAGCCATGTAACTCTGGATAAGAGCATCTGCTGGTAATAATGAAAAATAATAATGAACTGCCCTGAGAAAAGGGCCCTTTTCTGCATATTAGTATTGCCTTAAGATACTAGATGTCCCATCATTGACTGGGAAGTGTTCCCTAATGAATTTTCAATTTTAGCAGCTTGCAGTTGCCAGGGAGAGGAGAGAGTGAGTCTTCATCTTTTACTTTCAGGATAACTTTCCAGCTGGCAACCCAGAGAGGCTCCAGGACCTAAAGTCCACGGTGGACCTTCTGACCAGCATCACCTTCTTCAGGATGAAGGTGGGGTCATTTGTCTTATGCCGGGGATGCCTGCTATTCCTTCCTTATAGCAGGAACCTTTCGTTGGTTAGCTTTTGCTTTTGCTTTTGCTTTTGCTTTTGCTTTTGCTTTTGCTTTTGCTTTTGCTTTTGCTTTTGC
>JAOYSI010017611.1:0-24688 GCA_025775065.1 Hiodon alosoides
CCCCCCCCCCCCCCCCCCCCCCCCCCCCCCCCCCCCCCCCCCCCCCCCCGCAAGATTACTGCACTAACTTTGAAACATTTCCTTGAGGGGTGCAGGCCTGTACAGTACTAGGGAAGGCTCTCAAATTGGGCCCCCATGGACGTGCATACACACTACATGTTAGTAAAGCTGTCTGAGAAATACAGAATTAAGCTAAGTAACACGGCACTGTGACTTGCCTGTTCCTGTCCCTGTGTCTGTCTGTCTGCCAGCACTGTTTAGACCAATACAAAAAAAACTGGATGGGCTAGTAATAGCGCAGGTGGGTGTTAAAAGCAGATGAACGAACCCAGGGGCTTTATATTTGTCATGACTATATGATGAAGGCTTTAAGGGGCCTAATTAAACCACCTCACCTCTGCACGGCACTATCAGAAGATCCTAGCTGGAGTTTCATTTGTATTCTACGCTCATTACAAATGTCTGCAGAGGCATCACTGGATGCCTGGAATCTTGTTAGACTGTGAATCGATACGGAAGACAGGATTCAACACAGCAGTTCCATTGATTTTCCCAGCCTTCCATTATTCCTTTACTTTCCTGTTTTAGTGAAAGGGAGGAAACTGTTTGGGTGTTGGGTTGTGTGTGGGTGTGGGTGTGTGTGCGTGCGTGCATGTTTTTGTTTTTATGTGTTTCTGTTTCTGTGTGTGTGTGTGTCTGTGTCGGTGTCTGTTTGTGTGCGTGCATTTGCTTGTGTCCACTTCAGAGTAATTGGCGTTCCAGAGCTGTGTGATTGCTAGCGCTTAATAACCGTCAGCACCTGAGTCTGAAGTGATTATCTTGTGGACCTTCTCAGGAGAGCCCGATCTGTCCAATGGTGGAAGCCCTGATCAACATCACCGATCGGCGGAAGTGCTCCGCATGCTGGCTTTGTCCCTGGGCCGGCCAGGAAGCGGCACGCTATGGAACACGCCGTTCTAGTGCCGTTCAAGTGCTCAGAGAGCGCAGTCGAGTGGGCTGGATTGCTTATCGGTGTGGAGAGAGATGTTCCACATGGGAGGATTCGGCCGTGACGGGCTCCTGACAGCTGACGGGCGCCCTGCCGCTCGCGTGAGTCCACACCCCTTTTCACTGCAGGAACGAATCAGTAGGCGGAGAGCCGCACTTCACTGCGAAGTCCTCAGCGTTAATTTGATGACCCGAGATGAATCCTAACTGGATTGGCCCTTCCCAGGCCAATCTCATAACTGCCCTTTCGGCCCACGTCACAGTTCCCTTATTTCACTATCCGCCTCTTCTTTCTACCTCGGGCAAAGTGGTGCCTGTCAAAGCCGTCTTCACATTCCACCACTGCGCGCAATAATGTCATATTGTTATCTATCTGCCAGACTTCATATTTCTCTCCAGATCTGTATGCGACAAGTTTCTGAGGCCTTTCTGTTGCCTGAGGACACTCCACTCAGGGTGCATTTCTGTTTATGATTAAAATCGCCATCAGGTCCCAGACCTTTGCTCTTAGTTGCCTTTCCTGCTCTTTACGGGGCGGCTGTCTGCACGGGGCGGCTGTCTCCAGCGAGCGGCTTTCCGCAGGGATGTTAGTCTGTCGTGTTTTATTAAATGCCTCAAACCTCTGTTTATGCTCTCAAGTAAATACAGTCGTAAGGCTTCTTCATGGGCCAAGATTTATGGACACCTCCTGCCTGGGCCGTTTCTTGCCTTTCCTCTGGGCTTGTTTTGCTTTAGTCTTGGCTTTAATGTGATTATTTCTTATTGCCGGATACTTCTCGGCCCCTGTCTGTTCCTGCCCTGGACTCCCGGCTCTGAGATCTTTGCCAGTTGAATTTATCGCCAGGCCCTGCGTGCTTTAGATGATATAAACTGAAGTCCAGTACTGCATGGGGACATTAGCTGTCGCACATAATTATTATAAGTTCTAATTATTATTTCAACTCCGATTACAATAACGGCCATCTACGTCAGTCCTAAAGGGGTGCATTGGACCAGTTAGGAATTAAGAATTTGTAGTTAATATCATATGTGTTTATTCATTTGGAAGGTAGTTTAACTCCCACCACTGTTGTGCTGTTATTCTGTTATGCACTAGAACAACTTGCTTAAAACCAACAGGACATACAACATGTATGTAGCATAACCTAACTGTCAAGTCTAGCATCATTGTAATACCTTATTGGAAATGCCTTTTTCAAGTTTCCGGACCCTAAATACAAAAGGGGAATAATGTCTTCTAAGTTACGTGGTTTTACAAAGAGAGAACAGAGTATGGTTAAGTCTCTCTGTTGTCACTGTGTTTCTGGTTCGTCCACTAAGTACGTGCATAGGTGCTATTTTGTCGGATGAGAGTTTTGCGATCCGGTCAGCCAGGAAGGCCTGGGAAGAATGGACTCCCGGCAAAATGGGGCTAGACCCCAAACCTGTGTCTCGATGGCTGTGACGGTTATCTCCAGGGGATGTGTGCTGTCTGTATTCGAGCTGAAAATGGAATTTTCCATGAACCCGATGGGACTCTCGTGTTCTCGTGACTTTACAGGGTTGCCATGGCACCTGGAAAGGCCTCGTCCAATGAATCCTTGTCGCAAAGCCGGGGTAGCGAGGGAGACTTTTGTTGCAACCCTGCTGCAAGTTCCTGAATCTGAATTTCTTTAATGACCTTCAGTATATCTGCAGAACTGTGTGTGCACTGTAGCAATCTGTCCTGTATAAGGCTCTGCTCTCAGGTATGAACTCTCTGCCGATTATCCGGTATTGTGTGATAGCCCCATAGCCTCTCGCCTCTGAGCTTGTGGCGCCACACGCAGGGAGGATGTAGAAGTGCAACTGAGTTGCTCCACCCCTCGCGTAACGTACCGCTGGCCCTCGGCCCGCACGAGAGGTACAGCCTCATCTTGCGAGGCATCTGGCACAGACTTCTTCCACCCTACCCTCCAGTGTGGTGTGGGGAGTGGGTGAAGAGGAAGTCCCTTTGAGTAAATTTTGAGTTTTTGTACCCTTTACGCGCTACGCTTGCCGAACCAAAATGTTATACCAAAGGCTTGCCCACTTAAAAAGTTGAGGTAAGTCAAAATTGCTATAGTGAGAACAAAAAGCTTCGCTCACCTCATCTCACAGATGACCACTAAGCCTGCTCTTTCTATCAACGAAAGCAGTGGCTCCAAGCCATTTAATGTGGCTCACACTGACTTTACATGTGTTTGTGCTGCCGGCGGTGGCGGCAGCGGCGCTCTCACCTGAGCGCACTGTCAATGAGACCGGCTCCAAAAAACTCAATGCTGCCCACCAATCAGAAGCAGAGAGGGTTTGGGGGGGGGGGGGAGCTCTCATTGAGAACCAGGGCACAGGGATGGTTGCTATCAGGTGCTCCAGACAGTGTTCCGGTTACGTTTATTGGTTTGCTGTTGACACGCTGCAATAGTTTTAGATTGGATTTGTCTGGTGAATGGGCTTTTTTTCTTTTTCACTCCCTCTCATAAAGAGTAAGGTAGTGAAATATGAAGAGGTTTTTAACCCTAATGTGGGAAATTCAGAATAGGGTTATAGCGGTCTTTTTAAATAAAAAAAATAAAAAAAATAGCAATTTAAGTTTTTAATTTAAGCTCACACGATTCTCAAACTATTTTTGTTTTTAAAAAGCAGTTCCTGGCCCGTTCTCAAGTTAATTGTGGTAATGCAGATACAGCTTGCCCTGGGCTGTGTGAGGTTGGTCATGCTGAGAGGTGGGTCCGTGCGCGTACTGTCAGCCGACATCAGCAGCCTTCGCTGGGAGAAAAGGCGTAGGGCTTGGAGGGACGTGTGACTAATCCTTTCCGTTTGTACAAGTCTCCACTTGGTAGCAGAATGCGGCTGATTTTTTTTGGAGGGTGGGGGGGGGTGGTTTGATTCTGTTATATGGGATTGCTGAATCAACGCCACAATGCCATGTTTGCTAATGGGCCCCTGGGTGAACCATCGGTGCTAAGCTGAATCCCTTTCTCGCTCTCGGGTGCCTCGTTTGGTGACTTGCTCCCCGAGTAACATCCCTTTCTCTGTTTCCTTTAGTCAAGAGGACGTGTGCGCCCTGGTAAGGATCCATCTGCCAAGGGCTCGGTCAGGCTTTTATTTTGAAACGGCTCCCATTCACACAGAACCCTAAAAGCATTTATGTTACAAAGGCATGGAACTGCGAGAGACGAGACGTTTAACGCCCACCCCTGTAGCATGACCGCTTGGGGAAAATTGCCGGACGACCTTTCTGTAATAGTGTGTCAAAAGAGAGAGGCTTGGGTGGGTGGCGTTTCCTGTATTATGGGTTATAGGATAAACGGTGTCTCCTATATGACTTGCACAGGCTAAGACGGCTCTGTGACTTACCTGGAGAGCCGCCTTTGCCAAATGAAACATAGGCTCACTTGGCCTTAACAATAACCGTAAAAAATTTTTAATTGGCAGCGTCCCTCTGGAAGTGAGGATTGGTTTGTGCAGTACATGGGCGACAGGTGGATTGAGAAGGCAATTATCTACAGATGGCTTGGTTAAATGGCGGAAATGCAAAGGGAATACGAGGTTATCATTAGGCTTTTCAGGGACCACAGACAATCATGTTGTTGACTCTGCACTGCGGCGTACACGATCACAATTTGGGAAAATGGGATGGAACATGTTGAGGGGAGAAAACAAATGTTGATTTTTAGGCTCTCCGTAGAGGATACGGAAGTGGGTCGAGCTTACGTTTTGCAGGCACCAGTTAGTATTAAAGCACAGTGGTATTGACTATATTATATAAGTTTGTATTCATTATTTGATTTACCTTTTTGATGCATTGTGTGGGGCTGGTGATATTGGGCCATGTGTTGATAGATGTGATTCCCTTTCATAGACCTTCATGAGTCTGAACAAAACATAATGTCTTGACCTCGAGCCTTTCCAGTGTCTGTAAGTCAAACAAAATGCATGTGGTATATATGATATGATGTGATACGTCACGTTTGTGAAAGTGAAGACTTTTCCACAAAACCCCCCTTTTAAAAGCCTTCTGCAGATGTCAGCAGCTGTAGAGAATGGCGTTGATTGAGTCGTTAAATGGAGCCTCACACGGCTCTCTGTGTAAAGGCATCTCGCCACACCCATCTGCCGACTCCCGCGGCTCACAGTCAGGTTGTGTCTGGACGGCCAGCGTTCTTGCCGTGTCTCGTTGAGCGCTCGTTTGTGATTTATTTATCACGGTTCCTGCTTGATCCCTACTTGGCCCGTGATCTGCGGTGCCATTCAGATATCCACACAAAAGCCAGGGTTATTACAGCCCGCTGGCGCTGACATGAAAGACTTCAATGGCTCCATCTCAAGACGAGCACCACCTCTCTGAGAGTCTTGTGCTGGACACAGGTACACCAGCCCTCACCCACCCCACACATTTCAACAATGAGTCTCCGTGCCTATTGTATGGTACTTCTCTGATTGAGCAGTGCCAAATTCTGCTAAGTGCAGTCAGTAAACGAATAGAAGCAGCTCTTTGGGCATTTTTGTAGACCGCATTTATTAAAGGGAGAATAAATCCATGTCTAGTTTTGCATTGGTACACTCCATCCGCCTGAGGATTGGTTTCATGGCCTTTTAAACCATTTTTGTGGGGTTACTTTTATATTTTTATTGCTTCTCATGGCTGATTATTCTAGCAATTTAAACTGAATTCTTTTGGGGATGCGGAACAGAGCTCACCACAGAATGGAGCCCGATATTTCAGGTCCGTTTCAGGACCGAGTTGTTTCTGCCAGAAAGCTCAAATAGTGGTGTCACTACATAGAGATTGATGTTCTGTGGTGTGAATAAATCTGGGGAAGTGTTCTGGGTGAAAGGCGCCATGTATGCATTTTGCTCCAAATGCCCGGTGGGTCTCGGGTTCGAGGTTATTACCATGTTTGCAGTTATTGTGAATTTGAAAGTCGCCATAACAATGTAACCGTTTGCTTTGCCTAAATTCGGAATTCAGATTCATGTTTTAATTAGCGAAGCTGCATTGCTGTTTTGAGAGAGCCATGAATCCAATATGAAAAATTGCACATTTAAGCTTCAATGCGCATAAAATTTGACATTTTTATTATGTCTATATCAACAAAGAGAACATTTTCATTTTAGAAGGGATTTTTGTTGTTTCTCTTGGAGTTTTATGATAATAAATAGGAAGCCTCTTGCAAGGTTTCCTGACTAACATTTACAGAAGTATCACATTTTTCCCATTTTCAATAAAATGCTCAATATAAGAGGACAATGACGTTCACGGATTGCTCAATTTAGCATTCATTATTCAGTGAGTCTGTAGCTCTAGGGTAAAGAACTAATTGAACGTGCTTGTACGTTTATTGGTTGAAATGTCTAATTTATACTTCTCAAAGGCCCCACACTGGCTTACTTATATATACTTAGCATTCCATTCGGTGAGACTAAAATTATTGCAAAGATAATGTTAATTTACTATAAAAAAGTGAGCTGGCTTGCAAGCACTAATGGTGGCAAGCACTAATTCTGTGGCAGTAATGTCCGTTTTAAAGGCTATTGCTCCCATGTGAGCGGGGATAGTTGGTTTTCTGAAGGAGTGGGTATCTCACACCATTGGTCAATACTGTGGCATGCCGGTGTCAGGGGGAAATCTTACAAGGAGCCTAGTGCTACAGCAGGATATGGATAACATGATGATTGTTATTAAGTCGGGAGAGTCCTGCACATGTTGTTCTGTAGTATTTTCAGGATGCTTTCTTTTGTAGCATGATTTCATTTTATTCAGGATGTGGAGGCCCTCCTCTGAATGATGCCGTGTCCCTCCGCGGTTTTTCCTTGGGTGACAAATCACAGTTGATTTTTACTGGCTGCGGTATTTCTGCGGTTGTACCGAGGGAATTAACATCCGAGAGCAGAAATCGCTTAGACGGGGGGTTTGAGACTCTACTTGCTTGAGATTGTTTTTCATTCTTCTCTCTTGAAATGTGACTTATTTATTTATTTATTTATTTATTTATTTATTTATTTGGGAAATGCGCATGTGTTGTGATAAATGAAAGCCCTGAACCCATCAGTCATTGGAAACGTGTGGAAGTGCTACCTGCACTGTTGCCAGGGCTGGACTAGAGAGGAATCATATTTCAAGACTTTACTTTGCAGATAATTGACTTGTAGAACCTGGCTTGGAGAATGGGATGAATACACAATAAGCTCATTCTCCCCTGGAAAACCGCCTTGGGTTATTGTCCCCGGAGATGAGAAGGCGCTCTGTCACTCTCACGTGGAACAGCAGTTCTGTTGCTCATAGAGGACCAAGATGCGCTGCAGAATCTTTTACCAGATGATAAATCTATTCAGACTGAATTAAGAAAATGAACGGTTGATACGTTGATTATGGTATTGAGTTAAGACATTGCATGTGCATTCTCCACCTGTTTAGAACAGAAGGGCAATTTGTTTTGTTTTGTTTTTAAGGGCAGTGGGCCGAGGCGTCATTTCAGTCAAGCTTGGTTTTTGGAGTGGAATTGTGCTGCCGGAACATATCAGGAGTGCAGATCTTTCGGTTTGAAGAGACAAATACTTGATTTCTGTTGAAATTGCAGTGAAGGATGCAGGGAACTACTGTCCGTGTTTTTAACTATTTGTTTTTAAAAAACAAAAATCTCCCTTATCGTGGTTAGACAAGTGAATATACATTTTCTTTAGAGAAACAACATATGGATTGTCTTCAGATGGTAAGTGGTTTCAGTTTGATGTGATGTAACTGTAAAATGTAACAATTTTCAATTAGCAATAAAGGGCCCTTACAGAACGCCTATACACCGGGTTCCCAGGCATCTCGGGAAGACCTTGAAATACCTGGACTATTTAGAATCGCCACCTTGTAGGGTCTGTACGTTTCCTGACCAGAAGTTTCAGGAACCGGTTAGTCCAACAAAGCATGTGGTTGGTCCTTTCTGAATTTTGGTTCAATTTGCACAGCACTGAAAGATCTTGGATATAGCTACTTCTCCTGCTATGCATGTGAATGAAACCCGTGGTTTAGCATCGGGTGCTATATTCTAACCACTTAAAGCGCCGACCCAGAACGTGCAATCAGATCTCGTTCTGGCGTTCGGTAAAGGTCCTCGGTGATGCTGACGATAACATCGTCGAAGAAAGCAGCGTGCTTTCCCGCTGTGTTACTGCTTTCTCAATGCGTTTTTCTCGGGCGATTCTTCTCGGCCCAGCGGGTCTTGAATCGTCGGTGCTCCTGCTTTGGCTGTGGAAGAACAATGCCTCTGTAAATGAAAGCGAAAAACAAAAGCAAGGATATTAAAAACTGCAGGAGAAATTAATCCTCCACGGTGAGGGGAAGACCTGTCCGTTTATGTTTCCGTAAAATATTGACGCTTTAAATATTTTAATAAAAAGTACATCCTAGCCTGACGGACGTTTCTGTGCATTCTATTTCCGGACACTTATTGAAACTGAAGCAGGCGAGCGCTAGATGGGATCCTTCCCTCGGGTCCTGATTTAAAAGGAGATGAAAGGAAAGCGATGTCGATCTATCAGATGGACAGGCAGAATGGCAGAGAAGCCTTCCTCAAAAACCTAGTGCCCTAAGAAAGTTCTATACCCTTCCCATTAAAAGGACGAGCTGTATGATGTAGTATTTGCGCTTTTGATTTCGGGTGATCCCATTTGTTGATTGTGATCAGGAGAGCGCAGTGGCGACATACGATTGGCTGACCGACACCCGGGGCTTCTCTTGGCTCGTTGCCTAGCGCGCCGTCGTCTTCGGGTCGCCTGAAGGCGTGCATTGCCGTCTGGTGGTTCGCGCTTCTCCTCTGATCTCCGCGGAACCACCCATGCGGGTCGCGTGGCTTGCGGAGTGTAAAAGAGGTGGGTGGCCTGGCGCCGATTGGATCAGAGGAGACCTGCCGTACTTCCTCGCACTCCCCGTGTGTGGCGGCAGGATTCATAGCGAGGAGCCAAGACGCATTAGCACAGTTGCCGATTCCAAATTTAAGAAAATAAAAACAAAAGAGTGGGACATGTAATGACACAGTATAAAATACAGTTTTATATAAATGAGGGTAAGTGGGATTAACCCTCAACTGCGTTAACCCTCAACCTCTGCTTTTGATGTATTCGTTTTAAATTGTACTACAGCAGGTTTTCCCACTATATGCTTTCGGTGGACGTTCACTTCTGTGGAGATTCCAGGGACGTATTCAAAAATATTTTTTCTTTTCTTTTAAACCCTCAGTAGTCAGCCAAGTCTTTACGTGAACACACACCCAAAAAAAAGGGTTATTATTAACCCGCGAAGTGTAGGTGATAATTGGTACCAAGAGGAGGGAATTAGATATTCTTCATCCCATATGCCATCAGGCAAAGGATCCATGGTTCAAATTGTGTGGGAGGGAGAGGGAGAAAAAAACGAGGCATTCACCCCCTGTTTGTTTCGGCAGGAAACTGTAGCAGATGGTAATGTGCAATAATGCTCTGCTTTTGCCTGGTAACAGCCACCATTAAATCATCCTACAGATATTATGATGCTGCAGATTGAGATGGCTGAAACTGTTATCACATAACATCACGATGTATTTAGGAGAAATTGTTAATGCTATTTGTGGGGTTTCTTTTTTGTGAAACGCAGAAGTGAACTGCAGTTAACAGGCAGATACACAGTTTACCTGTGTGCGTTCCTCTAACTGAAGTCTTAGTTTCGGCTTAGTTATTGATGTTGCTCCGTCTCCTAAGGACAGACGGTCTGTTCTGTACTGCAATATGCCGGAGATGAGAGGACAGTTCCCTTGTATCTCTCTGCGGAGGAAAAAGGGGCCATTTGGTCACATTATAGAACTGGAAATGCTTCTACTCCAGACCTTGAACTGAAGCTTTCCCCCTGCATGTACCGACGTGGGCAGAAACTCGCTCTCTTATCGGTTGGACGTTGATTGTTGAAGTTTGTAAACTTAGGCTACCGTCTTCTGTGCGAATGTGTTTTGCCTGGTTAAGAACAACAACCCTCGCAGCCCAGTAGTGGGTGGGGCAGCTACAGCACTTTGCAGTAACGTCGCAGTAACAGGTCTGCCTCTGCGTGTGTGCTTGTGTTTGCGCAGCTGAAGAACCTGAGCTTCGAGGAGCTGCAGATGCGCCTGACCTCGCTGGACCCCATGATGGAGCGCGAGATCGAGGAGCTGCGGCAACGCTACACCGCCAAGAGGCAGCCCATCCTGGACGCCATGGACGTCAAGAAGCGCCGGCAGCAGAACTTCTGAGGACCGTCAGGGCCCTGTGTCCCATGGCAAACTGTCAAACTCCCCCAACGGTCCCCAGAGATATGGGGAGGGGCCGTCATGGTCACTCCTGCCAACACTGAACTTCTCCCTCAGTTCGTCGCTCTTTGATCTGGCAAGCCACGCCTGCTCGCTGTGGGCCTCTCTCTGGTGATGTCCTTCACCCACCCCACGGACCCTGTGACTAGTGTGGCAGTAGGTGATAAGCACTAATCATGCACCTTTCTCCTGGGATTCTGCTGCCCCTTCTTCACCAGCTGGATATTCCCCTTGACCACGCCCACCACCACGCTGCTCTTGCCCTGCTCAAACCCGTGGGCACTCTGCTTCTCCCTGGGCGTGACTCCACTCTTTGCTGTCACCCCAAGCTTTGGGGATTAGTGAATGTTACAGACGCAAAACAAAACAAAAACGTCTATCTTAATGCTCAAAGAGGGACAGAACATGTTTTTGGGGCATTCTGCCCTCTTATTTCTTGGTTTCTCATCATTACGTGTAATTTAGATCATCTTTCATTGAATTTTTAATTTAATTTAATTTATTTTTTTAGCTGTGAATCTCCAGAATGTTAAAAACCAAAGAGGCTGTTGATACAAGATTAATAGGGTGCCTTGGCAAGGTTTAAAGTCGCGTCTGTGTGGTCAATATTAGCACATTATTTAAAGCAAGTACTAACTACTGCTATGGCGTATTAAGAAAGATATTTTGAAACTCCTAGAACGTGAAAGATTAGTTTTTGTAAAATATTTGGTGGCTATAGTTGCATATCTGACTCCTGAGCACCTTACGGGGACCAACCGGACCATGAAGTATTATGACACACCGTGTATCAGAAATTCCTTTTTTGTTTTAGTTTAATAAACTGTTGTTTACATTTGACCGAAAAGCATGGTTTGTATTTAAAAAGTTCTGCTTTGAAAATATCTTTCTTTTTCTTTCTTCGATTGGTTCAAGGGACAGTGAGTCCAATTTCCCGAACCTTTCCTTGTCTTAGGAAACGATCTTTGACTTTGGCATGAGCAACACTGTCCCATTCTGACTTAATCAAACTCACTCAAACTGTCTATTTGAAGGTGAGATATAACTGTTTTTTGCTATGGGGAACGAACGAGTTCCAGTTCAGATCCCATACTTGGCATTGCCACGGTGCCCTTGAGAGCGCTATGTCATCTAAATGGTTACGGCAAACATCCAGGGCTAAAATGATGGAAGGCTGCATTTCATAATGAAAATCAGGAAAGTCTACATGTTGCATTTCTTTCGAAATCGAAATCTCTTTAAAAAAAAAACCAGACGAGAGAGACAAACTCACTTCATTGAACGACATGCTTATATAAGAGCCGACGTTCTACAGTTTATCCCTCCCAGCTCTGTTTTTAGCTTGGGGGATTTTGAACGATCGGGTCGATGACGTCCCCTCGTGTCGCTCTCTATTGACATAAAACGATAATCCTAATGATAACTGAGCTTTAACTTTAAATGACATTGCCTTTATTACAAGAGCGTAGGAGTCCAGAGGAAAACGGGGCACATTTCCCCTCCAATGTAAGAAGCGGGTGAAATCCCCACCGTACCCCCACCCCGCCCCTTGGTGTTCCATCTGTGTCCCCTACAATGTCAAACTCACTTTTAAGGCTGTGCTTCATTGCCTATTTTAAAACTAAACCAAAAAATTAATAAAAAACCGAACCAAAATCCAGATATACGTCAGTTGCAACTGTGGAGGTTTCTGGAGGCTTCAGTACAGGAGGCAACTGTCAACCCAAGGATGTTGCAGTGGAGTTTTCTGGAGGCTTCAGTACAGGAGGTAACTGTAAACCCAAGGATGTTGCAGTGGAGGCTTCTGGAGGCTTCGGTACTGGAGGTAACTGTTGGTGATGGCTTATTCCATTATAACTCATGTTTTCCGCAGAAAGCAGCGCTCTGTTTTCAAGTGGGCACTGCCAGGGTACATAGGCTCCAATAAAATGCCCAGTAATTACTGAGACTGAAATATCACCTGCGTTAATAACCAATGGCGTAGCCTGCTCATGAAATCACATAGTGGAGCAGCGTGTCCGGCAACATCGTCTGTCCATCCCTACTAATAAATTAGATTTTTTGCGGTCTAAGATGACTACTTCTATTACACGTTTTAGGCTACTATTATGAATGTATGTCGCTATATCTCGCTGATTCGAAGGTCGAAAATAGTAATGTTTTTATAAGTGATAAGTCGTATTAAGCATAGATGACGTTTTGATGGGTAAGCTGTTTTGATCATTTTTCAGAAATGGAGGATTTAATAGGGTGTATGGATCTGCTATTTTGTAGCTGTTAACTGACTGACGCTCAAAAATCGCTAGGAGTTACAGCAGTGTGTTTGATAATTGCCAAATTCAGTTGCCTGTACATGGAGGTTAATGCCGTAAAACATTTTGATTTGGCCGTCAGTTTTTCTTTGTATTCGACCCATTAAGTCGAATAGTGGCATGCTTTGCTGTAATTGGTCGTAAGTGTAATTGTCTCATCAATGATCATCGGACAGTATCTTTTGCTAGAGAACAAAGATCCATTATAAATTGGCCCAGCACTTTCTCTTAGTCAAACCAAACTCACACATTTGTTTGTTTTGGTCCGAATTATAATGGATGTATATTCTCTAGCAAATCACTCTTTCTCTTATATATGTATAGGCTATACACAAATAATTTCCACAAATGAAAGTTTTTTTTTCCGTCCCCAATATTTGTTTTATTATTAATGGTTCCAGTTAATGACTTGTACATATGTCGATATGAAAGCTATGATGTTATAAAGCTTACCACGTACCATTTAATGTAGCAGTTTTCCGTTTAAGCAGTTCTTTTTTTTCACGTTTTTTTTGGAAAATGCTTACAAAAGTAGGTACTAACAGTCCACGTGAGTGATTTGGACAGCACTTATCACATGTACTTTTTTTTTTTTTTTTTTGCCAAACACATAAAAACAACATTGACCTTTGTAATGGACACATGTGTTTCTTAGTGCAATGTGGGAATCTACCCCCCGCCCCCTAAATATTTTGGAGAAATTGTGGGCTGGAAGTTGTTTGAAAGGTTTCCCTTGACGTTGAACAAAAACGACAGACCTGGGGATTCTGCTTAAAATCAATCCGCTCCTTGAATTGTCGTTGACATTTGGGGCAAAATTCGTGGTTGAAATGTTTCATTTTACTTAGTAATTTTGATTAGTCTTTTAGTGTTAGTCCTCTGACTGCAACCGAAACAAAATGGTCTTGTCTGACGGGCCCCAAAAAATACGTCTTTTGCCACTTCGATGAATATTCAGGCGAAATTGTTAGCGAACGGTGTCTCAAGTGAGAGAAACACGTGTGTTACGACTACACGTCGGATCTTAATAACTAGTGAGAATACTCCCGCGCGAGTAGCACCAGGAAGATGTGTCACGCCAAAACAAAGACTAACTTTTGGTGGTTGTTGGCTCCCAACCCAATACAAAGACAACCATTCATGCAAAGCTTCAACAGTACACAGAATCAACAGTATATTATAGTACGTTTCATTTTGGTGGCATAATTATTGAATACGTGATTTCCGTTCTATTTCTGTGTGATTTATAGATCCCCTTCAATTTATAGACTCGTTTAGACTGTGTTCACTGGGAGAGCTGCGGCTCATGTTAGACAAGCTTGCCATCAGGGATTTCACCTTGTGCGCGTAATAGTTTCGTAAATTTATGGAAGGGACTTCTTTTATGTCTTCGTCGAAATCGCAGCTCCTCATCGCAATCTCCAGTTGCTTCTGTCTTTTGTAGAAGAGAGAGAACTTGTTGAAGATGAGCGTGATTGGAAGAACAACTACGAGGATGCCGGCCAGGATGCACGCCGACGCGGTTAACTTCCCGGCTATGGACCCGGGGACCACGTCACCGTAGCCCACAGTTGTCATGCTCACAGTCGCCCACCACCAACAGGCTGGGATGGTGGTCAGCCCGTCGTTCTCCTCTTTCTCTATGGTGTAGGCCATGACGGAGAAGAAAGATACTCCCACCGCTAGGTAAAGTAACAAGAGGCCCACCTCTTTGTAGCTGTTTTTCAGCGTTGCTCCGAGGGAACGGAGTCCGGTTGAGTGCCGCGCTAGTTTCAGAATTCGGAAGATCCTCATCAGCCTAAACACCTGAGCCACGCGTCCGAGGTTGGCCAGTGCCGGACTGCTCTCTGCCACCAAGTTTATGATGAGAGTAAGGTAAAATGGCAAAATTGACACGAGATCAATCAAGTTTAAAGGATGTTCGAAGAAGTGGATGAGATCAGGGGCAACCACAAACCTCGCAACCAGTTCAAAGGTGAACCAACCTATTCCAAAGTGCTCTACGGTTTCAAAGCGCGGGTCCTCGAGCGGTTGCCCTTCGCTGTCATATGCGGTAAACTCCGTCATGCTGTTCATGCACATGGTGGCAATAGAACCCAGTACAACTAGAATGGAGAGCACGCTGATTATCCGGCTGGCGATGGAATATCCAGGGTTGTCAAGCATAAGCCAGATCCTTCGCCTCACACTTCCCAGCAGCTGTTTGTCGAACTTGGTCGCGTCGTTGTAAAACTCTAGAATCTCATCGAAAGAAGACGCCGTGCTTCCTTCCTCGCTTTTGTCATCCCAGTCCTCTCGATCCGGTTCCATTTTCCTGCAATGATAGGCATTGCTGCAGCAAGAGTCTATGAAGAACTCGTTGATGCCCCAGTATTCAATTTCTTGGCTAAAGGAAAATATACACAACTCTGCCATGACGTGTAGTCTACCAGTATTGTAAAAATTCAAAACATAGGGGAACAGCGCCGGATTTCTGTCGAAGTAGAACTCTTTTTCAGTGTCATCGTAATCGTCACACAATTCCAAAATTGACTCCTTTGACTGACACTGCAATAAACGAGCCAGTCTCGTCTCCGGGAATCGAGAGAGCGTGTTTGAAAGGAGCCTTTTCTTGAACCCACCGACATTTATGCGTATTGCATTGTCTTCGAAATTAGCTACGCTCAGCTCCTCCAAGGTCTGTCCAGTCATGTTGGGAGTGCGGAATTCGGATACGTTGGTAACAGGTCCTTCTGGAATAAAGACAAAAGGGTAGTCTTAAAATACATATTTGAACATCAGGAAAAGTATAATGAACGCGTGGTAAGCGCAGTGAAAAGACAAATGTGGTCGGGATCAATCAATCGAAATAATCTCTCTGGAATAATTTAATTTTTTATACCCCATCATTCAACCAAAACTATACAAAAGCGTCTATTGCATACCCGCTTCGCCGAAGCACTATACTGTCAACATGAAACTGTTTTTTTAGGTTCTCTATTAAGTTTATATTTTAAATAATGTATTTGTTTTGAACACTTTGAAATCTCCCCGAATCACACACATTAATTGCGCACCAGTTGTCTAAGTGACTAAAAAGAAATCAATTTCTTTTACGGATTATAACAATAGGAAATTGTTTGATATAATTCATCATTTTATTTCTCCACCGAACATTAGGCTATAATTAATCAATGGGTCATAAATTGTTGTTGGAAAACCAAAATCAACACTTACTGAATTGAACGTAATTTTCACGATCCCCCTAAATGTAACCAGCCTGTAAACTCCATGGATACCCAGAGACACGCGTTGAAAGTTGTAAATACGTAGATGTATCTTGTTCTCACTCCAGGTTGTGTAGAGGAGGATTCTTAATGTCTGCATTCGTTATAAACTCACATAAAGCGGTTTTCCCGGCAGCCAGCGCGATGGTTCTCTCCAGACGTAAAATATTTTCTTTTCTTTCGCGTCATCAAACGATATTCGTAATCGTAGAATTCGACGGCCCCTTAACAGTAAAACGCACTCCCAAAGGCTCTCTTGCTGGGAGAGTTCCACAGAGTTCCGGTCTGTGCTCTCTTGATGCACAGCAACACGTATTATCTACGGGAATGAGTGTATCGCCTCCGTGGTGCTGAAAAGAACAGCTCCGACCCAGCACTCACGAATACCTTTGCATGCGCTATGGGAGATGCTTGAATGAACTAAGTGTAATAACTGATTAACATTACCCTAAAACAAAAGACATCTGATTGAAGAAAATATAATAAAAATAAATATTTATAAAATATACTATTGGTATTTATCTTTGGGGAAAGTTTATCTGAAAATCACAAAATTTGGTGTAATTATGTACAGAAATAAGATAATACTCATATGTATTATTACTAATAGGTGTTTAATAGATATAAGTAAAGGAGAAATCACATTACCTTCTTAATGATCAATGAAAATGATCTAATCAAATCTAATTAAGATATCATTTCAGTATGGTAATATTCCAGTAAACTGTACTGAGAACAATTGGAAGTAAATTAACCCTTTGTTTTGTGAAAGATTTCTTTGAAGGTTTAAATATGTAAACTGTGTTATCTTGTCTGTATAACAAATGTCACTAATTTCACATTTGCGTTGCATTATTGCATTATTTGTTAAATGTGATTCAGTTTAATTGATGTTATTCAGACCATACCTTGTTTCCATGAAGGGCTGATAACATGCCTTCTGCCAATCAAGAGAAAGTTACTGCAGCTAGTGGCTGTGACCTTTAGTCCTCTTCCTCACCTTATGCTCATTGGCTGAGCAATACCCACAGCTCATTGGCTGAGCAACACCCACAGCTAATTGGCAATCTAATGTTTGCAGGCCCCCTACCCCACCCACCCATATCCCCCTAGCCTTAAGGGTTGCCACCTTGGAAGGATGCCATTAAACTGTAAAGTGAAAAGTTGTATTCTGTTCATCAGAGAATTACTCCAGCTTTTCCTCGACTACAGCACACGGAGACTAAAGCCAAGCTGCAGACTAAATGAGCACCTGGGAAGCTGGTGACATTTACATTGCAATTTGAATCAGCTATTTCTAATTTATTTATTTATTTTTAGGTTTTTTGCAAGAGGGAATTCACCCATTCCTGGAGATACAATGAAAGTTTTTTTTTTTAAACCCTGAAGAGGGCAATGCTGAAATATTTTTATACCTCCATAGCAGTGGGTTTTTCATAAAAAAGATTGATCTTCCACCTTGGTATAATTGCAAGGTACATAGTGTATGTATCTTTTAATTGTTTATGAAGGACGGTTGAAGATGTCATGAAACTTGATATTTCCAACAAGAAATTTCCAAATGTGCCCTTTTCGAATTGCAGCATGCCAATGAAAAAAAACCAAAAACAAAACAAACTAAAATCTATGGGCTTTGATTTGAAAATCCATCACAGTCTCTGCTGTTTGTCACGTGAGGGTAATCCTTCTATTGGAAAGGAGCGCTGTTGGGACGCTCTTGCAGTGACTGTGGCTAATCCTTCAGCCACACCAGTCTCACTGTGCACAGGCAATGTGGCAGGGGGCGATACTGTTGGAGCTGTCACTCCGTTTGTTCCGTTCAATACCGATGTCACACCATCTCGCTGCGCTCAGACAGGGACAGTGATTAGGCAGGATTTAAGATTTGGCCTCTGCAGCAGTTGTGTGGCAGTTGTGAAACACATCTATTCTGGTTGTTCCTGGAGTCCAATGGCTCTGAAAATAATCTATAATCCTGACGAGGTGTCCTTTGGCCGACTGGTTTGATTAAAACTTGTCTAAATTGGACATTGATGGTGTAAAATCCCGTTGACATGGTTTTCCAAATTGGTTAACCTTTACATTTAGGGTGTTTTTATATGTAATTGATCTATTTAGCCACTTCCTTCTGGTGTTATAATTGATTCCTTGAGTCCAATAAATTGTATTCAATCCTTCAAAACTAAATGTTTGCATTGATATGGTTTCATTTACAGACAAAAAACACAGGTAACACCAGTAAATGTAATTCTACTAAATTACTCTAAGATGTATTCGTAATTTTAAGCATGAAAATTCAAGATATTACAACCTGATATACAATCAGGTTGTATGTCGTTGTTCTATATTTTTTGCCACGACTGAGCCAAATGCCTAATTGGATTCTTATTTTTAATACCTGCGTGTAGAAATAAATGCTAATCACCGTTTCTTTAACACTTTTCTGTTTTCTGGTTGAGATTGTATCTGTTTGTCTTCTGCATCCAGTTCCAATATTGCAGAGAAGACTGCTACGTAAACTGGGTCAGGTTGGGCTTTTCAAAGCCCATCTAATGCGTTGATGGGAATTGCACTCCATTCTCACTGTCTATTCTGGGAACATCTCCGTGTCTTTCATTTATGTGACAGGGTTCCTCCAGTGTTCCAGCCTCACAGTGAAAAGAAAAAAAGTGCTCCGTTGTCTGATTTTGTTTTCTGCAGGAAAACAGGAGAGATTGTTATGTTTAGGATGTTGCCGTGAAAGTACAAGATGGGGGTTGTGCTTAAAGACAGGCTGTTTCCAATATTGTAACGGGAACGTTCAACAGAGAAGTCCTATATTTCAGAAACTCTGACAGCAACATCTTAATGTTTAAACTCGGGCCATTTGGACACACTATTTACTTGGCAAGAGTCTCACAAGGTCCACACCATGAGACGTATTTCTCATAAGCCGAAACTGTAAATTCAGCTGTTGAGGGCCAAGGAGAAAATGAGCAGCACACACGTTATGTATTTGGATGATAAATAACTTAAAATGTGAGGCACACTCTTAACCTGTTTTAAATACACTCTACATGTGCACAATCGCACGTTTTTAACAGCTTAGTCAACTGCAACCCTTCCTAGAGCTTTTCTCTTCTGGCTTTGTTATGAATGACGTATTTGAAAACTGCATTGTGGCTCATAAACTAAAGTCATAAAGCCAATCTTTTCCCCTTTGATTACATTTTCCAGAACTCTTATTATGGAGATTTAAGGGGTTCAAAATAATGCAGGTTTTTGAATGAAGACA
Organism: Hiodon alosoides; assembly: GCA_025775065.1. NCBI lineage: Eukaryota > Metazoa > Chordata > Actinopteri > Hiodontiformes > Hiodontidae > Hiodon > Hiodon alosoides. Next base: position 19,145 of record JAOYSI010017611.1, read on the forward strand.
CAAGAACACTCCAAGCACAGCCCCTAAACAGGCAGGATAATATATCAGCTTAATATCCTGCTGTCCCTTTGAGTAATTCTCCTTGTTTTTTCCTTTTTATTTCGTAATAACATCTCCTGCCGAAGAGTGGAGAATCGCCCTGTTCTCTGTTTGCCGGTTCACAGGACCCAAGACACGCGACGCTGGCGAAACCTGTCAGCCTCCCCTCCCTGCATTCTCCCGTAGCCCCCGAGGGGTCTGCGCCGTGCGTAGGTGTCTGAATGTGGACGGCATCTGCCTCTCTCCTTCCATTGAAATGCCGCCTGTCCTTCCTCTCTATCTGCGCAGAATAAAAATAAAAAATCAATCACCAAAGGTCAGAAACGTGTCAGCCACATCTGCAACAATCAAAGTCAGCCCGTCATTCCAGCGCGCTGCATTGGGAGTTGTGATTTAAACGGGTCGTGCGTCTGTCCTGGGAATGGATTTTAATAATGCTGATTGGGCCGTCGAGGGCTCAGTGTAAGATTAATGTTGTCTGTAAATGACAGCCATAAGCGCTGCTCTGAGCACATGCCAACTGCTCACTTACTGTGGACCTGCAGAGAGAGGCCAAAGTTTACGGAGAGAAGGCACAAGGTTATTCAGGGAGTGCCCTGTTACCTGAACACTGGACATATTTTGCTTCTCTATTTAAACACAAACAAAAACGAACAGCGTCTCATTGTGGAGGCCAGGTACAACAATTACATAAATTGGCCTCTCAGATCCAATCTTTATTAACAAAGAGGCACGTGCGCGTGTCATTGCATTTGTCCTTTTGCATTTGACAAATGCAGCAGCTGTCAATGTCAGGCTCAATTCTGCGTGAGTTTGACTGCACAACTGAACATGAATTTTGGGTTAGACGTGAGCTAAGCCTGGGTCCAATGTTCAGCCATTGGTCTATCAGAATTAAAATCTCCATGCATAGGGCCGAAAAATTGTCTCAGTTATAATCAGGGCATTTGATTCTCAGTCAGTTTAATCAGGGGAGACTAGACTGGACTGAAAAATATGCCACTTACTATGTCAGCAATAGAACCAGTTATAAGTAAGTTTGTACTCATGCTCGGACCAAGACACAGGTTTGTAATTAATGGTGTTACATTTTTTTCCTCTACTCTCCACCAGATGGCGAAACTAAAATAAGGCTTATTTTCACCCACCGGTAAAGACAAATGTAGCCATTTTGGACAAGCTTTTAAGTCCACGGTGTCAGGCAAATATATATATTTTATCACCAGGATTTTAAAATCCTGTTTATGGTCACATTTAACAGTAGTTTACACCCTCACAAATCTAGGTAAATATGTGTCATCAGTCACTTTTTTGTTGCAAGTGACCGAAGACGTGTATTCTGACAATGTTTGTGACTTTGTCTTTTGGCAATTTCACAAATGGTTAGATTTACTTAAAAATGTACCTTCAACTTGCAAGGTAAGGTTTTTCGATATTCGGCCTCGATGACCATGGTTGCATTTTAAAATCGCTGAAACAACCCCAGGCTAGTCTTTACTAAAGTGAAATAAAGCAGGTTAAGAGTAGGCCCGGGTAAGTGTTAGCTGTTGGGCATCTATCAAGCCAAGAAAACCTTTTTATAAGTTCTCATTAATGATTACTGGTGCTCTCTTGATCCCTTCGTGAGACCATAGTCACAACTGCGGGCGTTCTATTTTGAATTAGTTTTCTGTCTAATCTTGTTTATATCTCACAACGTTCATTCAATTACGTTAACCAAGCTCTTTCCCTTCACGTTCACCTTGATCATGGCTTGATTCATTTTACCTCCCCAACACAAATTAAGTCACTCCACATTATAACGTAATACTCACAAGCGTAATTCTCAGACGGCTCAGACGAAAGACGCTGCCCCGTGGATCTCTGTGCATGTGAAATAAAAAGAGGCTGGTGGGGATGATTCGGATGATTTAAAGCCCTCTTCAGAACAATCACCTGCCACTCGTGAGAGCCTACGGCTGCTCACAACGGCCCTGCTAGAAGATGAGATATCTGGCATCAAAAAGTCCAGTTATTTCAACAGAATCAATCACAGCACCTATTTCAGTGTATAAGACATGTCCAGGCATCTTACAACAAAGCGATGAAATGCCTCTGGATGTGTACTACGACCTGCGAGCAGACGCCGTTAGCAGACGCCGTTATCCAAAGCAACTTACACAGCTTACAACTTTCACATCTCAGTGGTGGGTTAATTGAAAGGGCTGAATTGCGTGGGAGTGGAGAGGTAAAGAGGATGTCAGCTAGTGACTATTGGTGTCTTAATTGCTGCACGGGGGCCGGGGGTAGAGCAATGACAACTATAAAATTTTGCATAAACCCCACGTTCTCATCACTGTATCATCTCTCGGAAATGTCACCTGGGCTGTTTATGCCGTTTATTTCTCTTCTGCTTTCTTTTCCTCAGATACATTTAATGTGAGGAGTCTGGGAAACCATCAATATCTGATGAACACGTTAACAACCGTTCAGCGAGGAGCTTTAGGTCTGCAGCCAATTCCACCCACAACAGAGTGCTGCTTTAATCTTTTGACAGGGAAGTCTCTGTTTTTCTATATTTCATATCAAATTGAGTATGTCTCTGTAATGCGCCACCCCCCCAGCAAAATGCAGGGTCTCAGACAACGATCATCCCCAAGAAGCAAGGAAGAAGGTAACAGATCATTTTTTACATTTTTAATCAATGGTATACAACAAAGAACTTTTCTATTGCCGTATTTACTTTAACTAGACCAGACGTCTAATTCACGGCCTGGCTCACAGGCCTATTGTCGTATAAACCACCACCACTACTCCAAGTGCTGAAACTGTTCCAGCTGTGTAGCCCGTGGAGTGTAACAGAGATGGATGGCCTGAAGGTGACTGAGTTTGGATGAGACTAGTAGTACTTCCACAATTTGCCCATGTGTGGCAGCAATGAGCAGAGAGGCTATAAAGAAGCTATTAGATAAATGTGTAAACATTACCCTTTTCAAGTTACTTGTGAGTTTTCAGCTTCTCTCAAGTTGGGAGAATGAGTCTGGTATAAATATTTGCAATAGAGTTAATAGTTAAGAATTTTCGGCACACACTATATATATATATATATATATATATATATATATATATATATAGTTTACAATTGCTAAGCCCAATCTTTATTTGAATGTGGAAACATTAAGAAAATGGTAACCTTATTGGAAGGCGGTAGTAAAATTTCAAAATTTGTACTCTGGGTGTGAGCTGAGTTGCAGAATTGATTTCAACAAAATATAAAAAACACCCTTTGTATTGAATCTTAAGTCTAATTGATAGGCCTTGCATCAGGAGTCTTTAATTTTGTATTGTGATTGATACAACTCCAATCTGAGGTTTTTTTTTTACAGTTTAATCTGCTTGCGACATTCTAAATGCACACCAATTTCAGTTTTCAACTAACGCGCTCTCTACAAAAGGTCTACCGCTACCAACTTTTAGCTGGACAATTTGGTGCGCCACGCCTCGGTCCCTTGCGTAGCCTATAAGTTTCTACCTGTTCACACCTTCTAGTTGAATGTCAGATACACAGGAAGTGGAAGGGAGGCATATGTCCACCAGACTTTGTGAGTCGTTCACACACAAAGGCCCGCACAAATAAGGATGCTGAGTTCTTGAAGAACTCGGAGTATTGCTCGACTGTGCGGCGAGACGGCTTTAGCTACACAATCGTCGGGGAAAGATGGCGAACTCGACATTAGAAAATCTATTTTCACAAAAAGCGGCAAAAAACACCACGGAGTCGTCCGATATCAATGAGCGTCCATACAGGGTATGTTATTAATAATTCACCTTTTTAAAGCTATCATGCATTAGTTTCCCTTTAGGTTCGGAAAAAATGGGTAATAATAACTTATAGCTGGTTACATTAAACTATGGACTCCTTTAACTTGTATTTAAACAGATTGCTGCATCAAGCATTTTATTTTTTAAATCAAGTAATCCATTGTAACTTTATTTCATTAAGCTTTAGAGTTGTTTAGAGCTCTTATACTTCGAGATTTAGCCGTGGTTTTAAAATTAATTTAATTTTTTTATGTGATGTTATTCGTATTATAATATTTCTGACGGGGCTATGTGTTTGTCTCTTACTAGTAAGATGCCGCGATTCTTAGGCAACCTTTAAAGATGGAAAACGAGCTAACAAACACGCGAACTAGCGTCAATATCTTTAAGAGTAATTGTCCATGTTGGCAATTTGGCGCATCTTTCGTTTCAATGTGTTCTGTTAGCTCACGAATGTGTGGTGGGCCAAAGTTAAATACCTTGCACTGAATGAACTTGCGAATCGTACTTGCGTGGAAACGTCGAAGTTTTCCTGGCTCAACGAGGATGCGTAATTGAACTCCTTTCACTTCCTCTGTGTGAAATGTATTCTCTCCGGGGAAGTTGCTTGTGTAATTGTTCTGCTCTTCAATGAACCATGTTTGTGTTGTTGAAGCGCACGAAACTAACGCAAAGGATTAGAACTTTTATATAAGTCTAAATATTTAATTTCAGGCATATTTAAACGTTCGAAAGGACACTAGGGACTCGTGTTCGCGTAATCAAGAGAGTCTTCAGAATGTATTACCAAATTGTCTAAGATTCTCCTTTAGCTAAAATGTGATAATCTATATATTAACGCGTTCATTTGTTTATTAGTTTACACTTCAGGGCCCCTTCTCGGTTATTGATTATCTTCGTACCATAGTTTTAAATCTTATTAAACAGGCAGCCTAGGTTTGAAATTTTGATTTAAATAAAGTTTTAACGAGAAAAGAGATCAGAGAAATTGGGCGCCTAAAATCGCAACTGGAAGGCTCACGTGTCTTAGCTTGTCACCCTGAGATGCTTACAGGAACGGCAGGGATACATTTTTTTTTTGGGGGGGGGGGGGGGTATTGCCTTATATACTAATGCTTCTGTAAGAAGGTGTTTGCTGTTGTGTGAGTGGGAAAGACATTAATTGCAAGGGGTATGTCTTGAGTTTACTGGGCTATGTAATGAAGAGCGGAATTTCTTTTGGGCTGAACAGCTTGGAGCCGGCAGGTCCGTACTGAATCACGTACTGAGTGCTTTGAGCCTGTTTCTTGATGAATATGGAGAATTTGACCTGCTGGAGGCTGATCCTGGAAACTGGTGCCTGCTGGGAAGGGCGCGTTCAAACCGCTCTTGTGCATCTGTGACAAGGACACGTGGAAAACTAGGGCAGTGCTTTTCTTGGGTTGGTGTCCGCAGTTTTGATGTGGGGGGGTGCTCAAAAGCATTAATCGATAATTGTACACCCCCTTGGATGGATACGAATGTATACGTTTTTTAACTCCATCCACTGCCGATTGTGGCAGGAAAGGTTCATTATTCATTATTCAAAATGTATTAATTCTTCAGCTCTTTTCTGGAACAGCTTTACGCAGCTTATCCTTTTTGTTTGTTAATGCCATTTAAGAATTTGTGATTTGGAAGCTTCCTTTCTGGTCACTTTGCCCTGCCTGTTGTATTTGCATATTA
>JAOYSI010017611.1:24788-36791 GCA_025775065.1 Hiodon alosoides
TTAATGCCATTTAAGAATTTGTGATTTGGAAGCTTCCTTTCTGGTCACTTTGCCCTGCCTGTTGTATTTGCATATTATCATGTTTTGGTTTTATTTACACATCCAGTTGATCTTATGGAACTCCAGCCTTCTGTGGTTGACACCTGAGCCTGTGGTTCTGTGGTTGTATGGCTTATCACCCAGAGGTTAGACTTGAAACAACTGGCCAGGCAGGGTGCCAGTTCTCCACAGGTCCATCACCTTCATTCATCTCCGTATCGCTATGCGTCAAGCTGAGAGACAGCGGGCATCTTCATCCTCATCTTTGATGAGGGACCGTGGAGGATTGCCTTGACAACAACGGCCTGTCAGTGTGGAAGCTTCACGGGACCACTGCACCAGTTTTCTTTCTTTTTGGCTGTCTCTGCCATTATTTTTCAAAAGCTGAACTTGGAGACAAACCGCGGCCACATGTGCTTTTAGGTTTGATCTTTCGGAAGCGTCTTGTCTAACGTCCCGAGCAAGGCGTCCCCACGGCCTTTGGCATGGTCCAGTCACCCCTCTCACAAGCCTGGTTCCTTCTTGGGGACGTCCCGAGAGCCAGGACACAAAGGAGCCGCGATGCGTGGCTCCGTGAGACGAGGAGGAGGGTACAGGAGAATGGGTGCACTGTAGTGACTGACAGCTGCTTGCTCTGATTCAGCTGAGCGGAGCCCTGGCCTTCCTTCCCCCACTTCAGCAGCCCTATCCCAGATCGCCCCATCCCAGTGACAGCCTACCATTGTCACTCTGTACAAAGGCACACCCTGTCCCCCCGAGACCGTCTGGGAGATAGCTGATGGCTACCTTTCTCTCGGTCGCAGTCTTGTACCTTTTTTTTTTTTTACCCTACAATGAAATTCTACTTAAGGAAATTACACTGGGTATTGAAGGATGGGTATCTTGATTTATTGATTTGTTTTTTGTCTTGTTTTTTGTATGAAAATATTCTGACATTAGGTTGTAGTCCCTAGAATAATATTTAGCTAAAATTAAATAAAAACTAAGTACTTATGCAGAACTGCTTGAGAGGTCGACAGAGTTCGTTTGATATTTGAAATATTTTCTGCTACAGAGCCTCTAAATATAGGCAATAGTGCCAGCTTGAAAGGTTATTGTTTTTGTGTGATAAAAAGGCTACCTGTCCCAGATTTTTTAAAAGTGTACTCTTTGATTTGGATAAAAGAGCAAGTAATTTCCATCCTGCATTTGGCCTATCAATCAGCCAGTTGTCATTTCTTTGAGTTCTCTGGCTCTGGGTTTCTCTCCACTATGCTTAATGTACGGTCACTGAAAACAACCCACTTCTGAAAGAGTAATAACAGGTTTTTCCTGTTCGACCTTTGAGTATTTGTGGCACGCTTCTTCGGCCAATTCTATTTTTTTCTTTTCTTTCCAGTGTAAAACTTTACCATATGCAGCTCACTTTTATTCTGAGTTTGGAGGTCCACCGTCTTTAAGAAAAACGTTGTTTTAATTATCCGTCTACATGCTGTTTCCTCACAGCGTGCATGTTTCTTCGTTGTTTAATATTCAAGGTCACTTCATCTCTCTGTAGGAACTGGGAGGAAAACGACTAGACTAATTACCAAGTCCTGGACACATGTTGTTGTGTCTGCACCTCGTGTTGAACAGACTGATGATCAGACTGGAGAGGGAATCTCTGAGTACAGATGATAATGTAGTCAGAGCCAGGCAAGGTTTTCTTCTGCCATCTGCTCGTGTGAAGTGTAACTTATTTAAATGGCTGGTCCAGTCTCGCTTTCGAGGCGACACGTTTGTGGACTCGAGAACCGTGAATTTGACACCTAAGTGGGTCGGTATGACGTAACTAAAGTTCTACCCCTTACAGAACTGCGATGCTTTGGCAAGCCTGTGTTTCACTTTGTTGCTCAGAATGAGTGTTTCGTGATTGGTCGAGGAAAGTCATGAGTAACGTGTATTGGTACGGGCCACCTTTATCAGGACATCGGCTAAGCAAACAGAAGTGCAACTCCTTCTTGCACTACTCAATTTTTACTGCTCTACAACACTAGGAAAGGTCCTTTTTAGTTGTGTGAAGAGCTACCGTCGTCTTAGCGGACAGTGGGATTTGAAAAACGTTACTCAACTGCGCAAAAGGGAAATCGTTGTTGATCCATATTGGAATTGCTCCTCTGTGACTAATTAAATTGGACTGAAAGGGTTAATTTAGTCAAAGATTTATCCTGTGTACCGTCTAGACATTTCTAGTATTCATTTATTAATTTTCCGAAACTGCTTAAAAAAATCCAATTAAAGGTATTTGGAGGGGGCCAGGCCCAAACCAGCAGGCATTGGGCGACCAGTAGGGAACATCCAGGATGGGACGCCAGTCCATCACAGGGTCTGGGACACAGATAACCAATCACACGGGGCCAATTTCGCAAATGCCAATCCCCCCTTAGCTTAGTTTTTGGTGCCAGTCTGTGCTATGTGATGATGGTTGCTAAGTCCTGTCGGAGTATGTGATATTGTCTTATGGGCATAAATATAAATTTTTCATAGAGCTGGCCAATGCTCCATACATAAAATCCAGGTTTAAAATACACCAGAAATGGTTAAGTGTTAAAAGGTAATTTACTAAAAACAGGTACACTAAAGCAGCAGTAAGCCACAAATGCCTAACACTAAAACATTTCTCATGCCTGCATGCCTGCATGCCTGCACACCTGAGTTTAAATCCGGATCTGAATGGGCCACAGGGAGCAGCGGAGCCCATTCCCAAGCATGGACCAATTTGTCAATCAACTGAACAGATTACATCACTGCGATTACCAATTGAAACGATCAATTAACAGAGACGGAAATCGAGAAGTTTTCAGAAAATACAGAGGTTGCATTAAGAGTGTCCAAGTACATACAGAGATTCACCTTCACATCCTTCTCTGTTTTTTTTATTTATTTTCTTTTAGACTTCTGGTCTCTAAAATGTCGTTTAGGTGATGAATGGTCACATCCAGGGCTGAATCGCGGCGCATGAAGCGTCGCGTGAGCATCCTGCTAAGCGCACAAAGAGACTGTACACGGTTCCTCTCCATCAACTCTGCCTTCTGTCAATAGCAATATCAGCTTTGGTTATTATTTCTGCACCCAGGGATTTCGTGATTGATCTGTAGCCTTTCCACCCCCACAAGTTCTTTTTGCTTTTGTGACTTGGTATCGCTGGACAGTGAATCAATTTCACGGGGTGTCATTGCCAACCGAGAAGGCAGATTAATGGATTGTTTTGTCACTATTTGCAACTTTGCGGCAACAGAATTAGGGCTGTGCCACATTTAGTGTTTCTTCGTGGGTCTTTTTGTAGCCCCCTTTGTTTATATAGGACTGTTCAAGACGTGTGCCTTTAGTATTGACATAAAGGGGAGAGAATCAATATGGGAGATTGTACCTGGAAATGGTGTAATTTCTTGACAATTGTTTAATAAACCGCATCACTTACGAAACAATGGGGTTACCATTTGGCTCCAGATCAACCGGATGCTTTGAGATCCAATGGGATTTCAGTCTGCCTTGAAATTGAAATAATAAATGTGTAAATTACTCGTCCTTAGCTACAATGAATAACGGTGCTTGAATACCATTTGCATCATAATAATTCCATTGCTCTATTTATAGGTTAGCTATTCATCTATTTAAATCTGATCTGAAAAATGGCTGATCAATGTTACTTGCTTGCTGTACAGAGCAATTCCTGTGTATATAAATATGAATGGCAAAATGTTTTGTGTTGCTCTGTTTCAGAAATTACACTGTCAGTTTGTTCAGGGCCATAATAAATTAAACAGGGAAATGACAACATAGAAAGGTTATAGCATTTAGAGGTCTAAGTTTGCTGATTGTGGCTTGTCCGCACATTGCTATTATATTGCTATATGTAAAAGCTATGTTAAGTTGCCATAGCCAGAGATCAGCAGACATTCTTGGGTAAAGCAATGTGAAACCGTGTTTGCTAGAAAACCTGGGCAACATAACTTTGACCCTGAAGGAAATCCTGTACGAGCCAGTTTCCTGCAATTTCCTTCCACGGACATCTGTGTTGACAGGGGCCTCGCCTCTGTCGCACCCTGTTCCATCAGCGGCAGCGTTTGTTTACCCAGCGTGCAGTGCAGCAGTGAGCCCTCCAGAAATGACACTGTCCGGTTTGAAAAACTCTAAAATGAAGCAGACCGGAGCATGGTCAACAACAGCCGTCTCCCCCCAAGAGGTCGTGCTTGAGTTCCGCCTGTCAATCTCCCTGCATTTCTCTGAACGTTTTTCTGAACGTTTTCTGAACGTTTCCCCTACATTTTTTTTTTGCAGTAGGGTGGGACATTCGTTCGGCAGATGCCGTTGGTACCATACAGCGCACAGTGGGTTTTTAAAAATGTGTCTGTCTCTTGCCCAGCGTTGGACTAGTGTTCCTCCCTGGGTGTGACCTTCCTCACGCCCCATGTCTGGCGGTTTAGGCTCTGGCACATTGTGACCCTGAAGGACCCAGGGACCTTTGTACTGTTCCCTTGGAGCGTGTGACCGCTTTTTTGTTGGCTCTGGGCGGGAAAATGTTTACCTTGTATCTGAAAAGTCAATATTGTTTTACTTATTGTTATTTTTTTGTTGCAGACGTATCTCCTCGGGATCGTCATTGCAATATGTGGGAATTTCCTCATCAGTATCTCTTTAAATATACAGGTAAGGTCATGTTCACCTTAAAGCAATACTTAAATGAGTATGCATTACATTTATTTTGTGCCAGTTTATTAGTTGTCTGGACAAATTTAATGCAGACGAGATTAACTGATGTAAAAACTGAAGGTCTGTCTCGTTTGTGGTGCCTCCCCTTTGCAGAAGTACACACATGTGCGTCAGTCACAGCGCGGCTCCAAGCCCTACTACGCCTCTGCACTCTGGTGGTGCGCCATTGTCCTCATGGCCGTGGGTGAGCTGGGGAACTTTGCGGCCTACGGCTTCGCTCCGGCTTCCCTCATCGCCCCGCTGGGATGCGTCTCCGTCATCGGTAAGGCTGCGCCTCTCCCCCCCCCTGCACCCGGCCAGCAAAAACACACATTTCCGTGCCCTTCTCTTTCTCTGGAGGACCTGACTGTTTGCTTTTGGCTTCGGGCGGAGCCGGGGGAAAACAAGCCTCCTGCTGGCAGAGCAAGGACAAACGGGCCAACCTCAAGTTTAAATATTTAACGTGTCTGAACGGCTCTCTGAATGTCAGTGTAGAATGTGTGACCCCTGACGGCCGGTATAAAATCTTGCCACGATGCGTATTGCTGGGCTGAGTTGTGAGTTTTGTGGTCAGTGTTCCTTGAAGTTATGTTAAATTGAGTTAATATGTTATATGTTAAAATGCCAGAAGATGTTTTCTGAGATGTTTGAAAACCTGAGATGAAGGCCGAATCAATCCAATGATATTGTTGTCCCTTTGCCTGGTCGACGACATCTGATGTCTGTGCTCCACAGAGAGTATCTATTCTCCACCGTATTGAGGAGGTTCGCTGGCTGGAATCGGCCTTGACAACCGTTTCTCCTTTCTGTTGTCATAATTCCACGCCATTGTCTGACCTCTGTTGTGTTCTGGAGCTCCTTGGCAAAGTAGTCAGGGAGGTTTAGTATGGTTTGAGAGGTTATATTGCATGTTTCTCTCTTGAGACCCACGTTCAACTATTACACAAATGTAAATTCCCTCAAAATCAAGGGCCACACAAACCCTAATCTCGAGCTATGCAGTCCAACCACTCATGGGGCTCGTAATCGTTCATTCCTGGAAAACTTGAACACAATCCACAATTGAACGCCCCCCCCCAAAGCAGCGATTAAAGGCTTTGAATTAAGCAGTTTACCTGATCATTGCAATGCTACCTGGTGCCAAGGCAGGTCACTCATGCTGGATTACGGCCTGGCCAAGGTACAAGAACGAGAGTCCGTAAGATCTGAGGGAATCGGTATAGAATCCCTCTGTTCAGCTAATCCCTCAGATGCAGAGTATCAAAAAAGGGTTTATAAAACACTTTTGAAATGATTAACCTCATGAATTCTGATCGTACGCTGGTTTGGAGGATTATGTTTGTTTTGCGTATATATATATATATGATTGGGCCCCAAGTAGACGTTATAGCCTGGGAGAATTCCTGACAACTAAACAAAAGACAGACTTTACTGAAGTACAGGCTCAACGAGGGCAGCCTGGCCATCGAGACCGATTGGCTCAGGCAGGCATGGCTTCCCAAAGAGGACAGGCTGTGTGCTCACCGTTATCTCCCTCTCTTCCCAAATATTTCTAAATGTCTGTAGAAAGTTCCCAGACCTGCCGGACCCCGAGAAACTTTTCATCCCCTTTGGAGAGGAAACAAGCTGGATTAAAGAGAGATGACCCAGTTCAGAATTGCCTATCACAGCCTCAGGCAGTTCTGTCAGAGCAGAGAGTTACACTGAGGCTCCTCACATTCGAAAATGAATGAATACATTTAATACATGCATAGATGATAGATAATCCCATTGTTTTAATTCCATTTGAACTTTTCATTTGTTCTACTTCCGGCCCCGTTGAGAGGTCTTTGCATCCCGTCATTGTTGCTTGTTGTGTTGAATGAGCTCGTATTTCATATTAATCCATTCATTTCCTAACACTAAAGTATTTATCCAAATCTGCCCTCTTGTGAAAGTGAATGGTCGTGTTGCATTGAAGTTTCCTATTGACAAAGGTGACTTTTTGCTCCATCTTTTTGACCATTCTGCTGCTATCATTGTTGTTTTGGTGGGATGCCCTATATTTACATTTTCGATATTGTTACGCTGGCTGCGTACATTAGCTGCCATTGGGAGCGACTGCCAGGCTTTTCATGACTAGACTTCTGCTATGGGAACTTTCTGACTATTGAATGTGACCTAGATGCACCAGCTCAGCCAATCAGAGAGCAGGAGGGCCAAATCAGCTCTGGATCAAATCTAAAATGTCACTTCCACTAACAATGCCGGCATTGAATGGGGGTGGGCTGTCTCCTTCATCTGTACCTTCAGATAACATGGCAACAATTTAAAAGAAAAAAAAAAAGTATTTTAAGACCGCAAGGGGGTTAATTGTTGACTTAAGTATGTCATTCTATGGCAGTAGGTAGTGTTCAAAGAATTATTGCAGGTGTTTCGTAGTAATTTTTGTGTTTATTTTTCATTTCTTTTCCTGATTTAGATTTTATGCTTGTTTTTTGGTCACTGTTTTTTTATTTTTTATTTATTGTATAAAAGAACATAAAGACAGGTTTAATTTTTTATGGGTTAATCCTCCCATTTCACGGTTTTTATGCGCATTTTCATATTTCCCATTTTTGGTTTCCCGGGGTAATGAACACGCAGCTTTAGACCTGCTGAGTGTTGGTTGAATGTAACGCAGAGTGAGAGGTCCGGCTTCTCCTGATTTCTCGGGCATGTATCTTCTTGTTGGAACACATTTGATTGGTGTGGAGGGGTTTAGGATTGTATTGGAATAGGAAAGATTTTTGTTCTTACCTCATCAAATCAATCTATGCATGACTATGAAGTGAATAGCTTTCAGCTCCTGGTATGTGTGTGATATGGGCACAGCAGATATTTTGCCAGTCACTAAATACTGACTGTGCTGTGTCTTCCTTCCCTTCAGCCAGTGCAGTCATCTCTGTGCTGTTCCTCAAGGAGACTCTGCGTGCCTCTGATATCCTGGGTAAGCTCTCGGTTCTGCTTGGATGTGCTAGTAAAGGCGTTGTCGCTAGGACCTGTGGCCCGGAGATTGTAGGTTCTAGTCTAGGTCATGTCACTACCGGCTGTGACCGTAATCCCTTAGCGCAGGGAGGGAAGCAGCCAGTAGGGATTCTCCGACCTCTGTCTTGAAACGGCGAGCCCTGTGGCATCGCAGGCGCCTGCAGGTTAACAATGTTCATAAGTGGGTTATCTTAAGTAGAAAATTCAGGTGTTTAATAAAAGTTAGCTTTGGCAGTACACAAGTTGAATAAACCTGACCTAGTACTGTCTAATATCACGCTCTGTTTAGGAAGGGGGTCAATATTTAGGGGTGTATTTTGATAGTTAAGGTAAGAGTTAGGGTTAGGGTTGGAGCATTTTTTTTTTTTGTTGACCTGATGGAACCCTAGCTCTGTGTTATGCACTGAACCACCTGGGACAATCATCACTGTGTTCACAGGTGGAGGTCTGGCACTGACGGGGACATACGTTCTGGTGACCTTTGCCCCTCATTACCATCAGCACATCACCGCAGAAGTGATCCGGAGATATGTGGTCAGCTGGCAGTTCCTGACCTACCTCGTACGTACCTTTGTCTCGTCTGCCTTGAATGGTTCACGTTACGACTGGCTGAAGCCGTGGCTAAACCGAGATCGCGCAGGAAGAGTTGTTCAGGTGCTTCAGATGCACCATCTGTAGTCGTAGGACAGAGCCTGTGCTGCTGTTTCAAAGGTTGCCTGGCCCTTCGACAGAGATTGCAAATGAAACTACGACCAAATACTACTTTGAACCCCGGGTTCTGTTTTGTCAGTGCGATCAGATCCACACCCTATGAACAAGTAAAGGACCGGTAAATGGCACGGTCTTTCCCTGTCTTGAAATCTTTCACACATTCCTTTGAGGGTGACACAAGTAAGAAATGGAAGATTGAAGTTTTTGCAACACCTTGTCCGCCCCAAAACAGACTCCCACCTCCGATCGAACTGTCTACCTTCTGTTCTTACCTACAGAATCGAAAACGGAAATCCAGTCAGCAGAGCACCTTCTTCTGCCGGTGCTTTCTGCTTCGTGTAGCACTGCAGAGCGAACAAGATAAATGGGCTGTTTAAACATACAATAGCCACACCAGTTGTCGATCCATCTCCCTCCTCTTGGCTCTCGTGAGAGATGATGTCTGGGCAGAAAAACAGCCTCACCTGTTTGCGATAGGATGCGTTCACCTGCCGAAGTCGTTATACATGATGATTAATTCACGTTTGGACCAAGTCTATTCTGTCACCTGGCAAACCTTCTTCAGTTATTCAGTGTCAATTGGATTTCTAGTCTTCAGCGTTTAGGATGGGACTTCTTGTCAGCAACTAATGTCCTGTCTATATGTGTAGCGGAGGATCGTTTGTTTACTAGAACGCCTCCACAGATGGTCAGAAATGAACCTGGACACCAAATAATGGGCCTCCTGAAATTTGAAACGATGGGGGAAATATATATTTTATATCTGTTCTCTTCCAGCTCGTCTGCACCAATCATTTCAATTGAAAGATAACGTTAGCTTCTCATGTCGTCATACTCTTAACATTGAAGCGTAACTGTGATGCATACATATGGCTATGCATCATCACCTGATCAATGAATTGTGTCATTACTGCGCCACAACATAGGCGGATGTTTAAGTTTGCTCATGGATTGTAAGATTCAACAACTCTTTTTCTGTTTCTTGCAGACTTTGGAAATAATAGCGTTTTGCGTCCTGCTGTATCTGTACAAAAGGAGAAACCTGAAGCACATTGTGGTTGTGCTTCTGCTGGTGGCTTTACTGGGTAAGGTCCTGAATGACCCAAGTGCGTTTGTCACCTCCATCTCAACAATTCCCACCCGGGGGCTTGTCCTAAGCTGGAAAGAAGGCAAGTTCGTGACTCTCCGCTCCCCTGTTTTCCAGCCTCTCTGACGGTCATCTCGGTCAAGGGCGTGTCTGGGATGATAGCAGAGTCGGTGAACGGCACCCTGCAGCTCACGTACCCTATATTCTACGTCATGGTGGTGGTGATGGTGGCCTCCTGTGCCTTTCAGATCAAGTGAGTGCTTCTCTCTGACGCTAGGATTTGCTTTGTGTTGTGTGTACTTCAGTACTCTCCCAAATTGTCAATTTGACATCTTTCCTCCACAAAGTTAACACAGGTCAGCTTTACTGTGAATTCCCCTCGCGCTAACAAACAAAACAGATGTGGCGTTACTGTGCAGTTAACCTTACACAAAAGACTGTCTTTTGAATGGTAATAACTTGCCATAAACAACATTGTGAAGATGATGTTTTTATTATTTAAATAGCTGTCTTGTGCATCTTTTTGGTCTGGTCCTTCCAACCCCCACAATGTCCCATAATTGCAGCAGGTTTTGTTTCTCTTCCTTCAGATTTTTGAATCAGTCCATGAAGATGTTCAACGCGACCGAGGTTGTGCCCATTAACTTTGTCTTCTTCACTGCCAGTGCAATAGTTGCAGGTGGGATCCCTGGAGAGAGTCTCTCTCTCTCACTCACACACACACACCGCTCCTTGGGACGGTGGGTTTATCCTACAATGGTTTTTCTGCCATCCGTTTGCTCTCCGTGTGGCATGTGTCTTGTGAAACAAAGCTGTATAGACTAAATTGCTCAATTTAATTAATTTTCTTAATTTTTCCTGCACACTGAAATATACTTCAAAGCCAATGCCAGTAAACGGACTGGAACGCTGAATAAAACAACATCAATGTAACGTTGGAATGGAATTGGACTGAAATTTTAAAATGAGTAAAATGCAATAGTCCCACTGTCTTGGCTTTATCTTTAAAGGCCATGAGATCAATTCAGAATAATGAGATCAGTAAAGGAAGTAAAACGATCCTTTAGAATTTCAATGAAATCATCTTGAGAGCAATGTGTTCCTTTTAAGTTTCGGTCTTGGAAAGATTGCAGTAAGGGGGAGATCAGAGCTGCTGTGATCCATTTTAAATGTCTCCAGCTGGCTCTGAACGAGACCACGGTCAGCTGCTCCAACATCAATGCGGCTGGTTTCCCCCTGGTGGGAACAGAAAAACCTAATGCCCCCCTCCCTGCATCTGTATAAACGGGATCATTACCCGACGAGCCGCGATTAAGCTGTGCTGTAGGGAGGCGGTTACTAGGGAACACCGAATCTATGGGGGCGCTCGGCCATGTGACGGAGGAGAGGGACGGACAGAGCCCCCCCAGGAAACGGCTTGGAGTCTGCCTACACACTAAGGGGAAAACAAGTCTCGTAATTTCGACAATAAAGCCAACTACGTTTTATACTTTTCCCTGGTCTTTGTAATCCAAGCTCTGCCGTTTCAACAGTAAGTTATATAGGTTTCTGTTGTTATTCATGAATTCATTAAGAATTATTTGTACATTTTTATGTATGTGTGTGGGCTAAGGTCCCGTGAACCATTTTGGTACATGTTTACTGGGTCAGAGACCTGGGCAACTGTTGCATCTAGTGGAGTCTGTTGAGCTAGGGGGGAACTACGTATTTCTAAACATCAAATTATTGACGTTAAGAGGTGAAATCTTCAGTTGAACTTTCTTTTGGATTCCTCCCACTGCCCAAAAACTTGAACATTAGGTAGAGTGGTGACTGCAAGTGGCCCTGTGTGTGGCTGTGTCCGTCTCCTGTCCTGTGATGGACTTGTGTCCCGTCCTGTCCTGTGTGTGGCTGTGTCCGTCTCCTGCCCTGTGATGGACTGGTGTCCCGTCCTGCCCTGTGAGTGGCTGTATCTGTCTCCTGCCCTGTGATGGACTGGTGTCCTGTGAAGGACTGGTGTCCTGTCCTGTGATGGACTTGTGTCCTGTGTGTGGCTGTGTCCGTCTCCTGCCCTGTGATGGATTGGTGTCCCGTCCTGCCCTGTGAGTGGCTGTATCTGTCTCCTGCCCTGTGATGGACTTGTATCCCGTCCTGCCCTGTGAGTGGCTGTATCTGTCTCCTGCCCTGTGATGGACTTGTATCCCGTCCTGCCCTGTGAGTGGCTGTGTCTGTCTCCTGTCCTGTGATGGACTGGTGTCACGTCCTGTGTGTGGCTGTGTCCGTCTCCTGCCCTGTGATGGACTTGTGTCCCGTCCTGCCCTGTGAGTGGCTGTGTCTGTCTCCTGTCCTGTGATGGACTGGTGTCCCGTCCTGTCCTGCCCTGTGATGGACTGGTGTCCCGCCCTATCCTACAGAGCGATCTTAGTGTTATTCACGTTCAGTGCAACAATCCAGTGCAGTACTCTTATCCT
>JAOYSI010017622.1:2667-24248 GCA_025775065.1 Hiodon alosoides
TGTTTCACCATGTTGGGGATTGCCTTCCCGTGGCTTTGTGTTGGTGTCCTGTTTCTCCATGTTGGGGATTGCCTTCCTGTGGCTTTTGGCAAGGTGTTTATCGCAACGTAGGATGTTCAATCAGACTCGGTACTGTGCCTCGTAAGAGTCCCAACGCCACAAGAGGGCTTTTCCGAAGGACACACTGTCCCCCTCACCGGTTTCTGGCCTTTCGTCCACAGAGGCATGTTGTGGAGACATATTTTGGATTTGACGAGGAGTCTGCCGACTCTGAGACTTCGTCGCTGACGTCCTACACCACCGACCGAACCGACAGGACCCCCGCCACGCCCGAGGAGGATCTGGAGGAGGTGAGCTGGACCCGGGCCCAATCCCTGTCAGGACACCGGAGCGCCCATTGTGCTCCGCGCTCGGCGCTCGGTTTGTTCTCATCGAGGCCTTTCCCCAGGGCATCTCTCGGGAGGAGTCTGAGCTGCGGTTTCGCCAGCTGACCCGTGAGTACCAGGCCCTGCAGCGAGCCTACGCCCTCCTCCAGGAGCAGGTCGGAGGGACTCTGGACGCCGAGCGCGAGGCCCGGGTGAGCAGGCTGAGGGCGGGGCTGTGGGACGGGAACCTATACTACATACGCTGGCCCAATGCGGATGGCAGTCTCTGAGTTTTTGCTGCTTCGCCATCAAGTACATGTAGAATCATAAGGAACCTGTCAGATAAATGTAAATGTGGAATCTTTCAGGTAAATGTGTGCAGTAAATGTAGAATCGTACAGAATTTTTCCCTACTGTATGAATAACCAGGATAAATGAACACACGCATAGTTGTTCTTGTGCTCGACTGTTCACCTGAGCAGCACGTCTTTCCGTTACCAGATGTTAATGATTTTGCGACTGATTAATTGGTTAATCTTCCCAGGAGGGGGCTGGGGTTCTGTGGGGATGTGCCTTGTCAGTTTAGGACATGGATGCCTCTGATTCCCCTTGTGTCATTTATTACCGCTGGGCTTTGAAGTACTGATAATTGGAATGGAATTAGCTGGTCGCTTTGGCATGAGTTTGTAACGCCGCAGTTGGTTGAACAGGATTTGATTGGCAGGTTATTGTGACATAGGTGTCATTTGTAACGCCTGTTCAGGGGTGTAGTTTTTACAGGTTTTTACCTTCACCTACAAGAAAAGCATTTAGAAAAGCCCTTTTGCTTGAGGGTTAAGGGTGACAGACAGCTTGTTGGAGAGGCTGGATCTGATTGGCTGTGTTTTGTCCCCACAGACGCGGGAGCAGCTGCAGGCGGATCTGATTCGCTGCCAGGAGAAGATTGAAGACTTGGAGAGGTCCTTGGCGGAGAGGGGGCAGGTAAAAGGAACAGGAGGCGGGGACAAGCAGCCCCCGGCCGGCGTCCTGCTGGCGTTTCTCTCGCTCTTCCTCGCTGCCATGTTTGTGGCTTGGCACTTCGCCGACATGATCTGCCGGCACGTCCTGTGACATCACCATCAGTAGATTTGCATGCCCCACCCAGGCCTTGCCTACATTTAGGTTTGGCTCCACAGGAAAACGTGGTCTTGCGCACGTCACCGCCCAGAGTCAGAGGCCGGTGCCCATTTTTCCTTCTGTCTGCCAAATCGATCAGTGGGCACTGAGAAACGGCCAGCTTAACCTATTTTATTTCAAATTAATTATACAGATCATTAAAGGAACTTATTACTTCTACCATAGTAGGTAAACGTTTCAGTGCGCCGTCATGCCGTGGGGTTTTGGCCAGTGCTCCTGTGACTCGAATCCGGCTCATGTCATTTAGAAAAGGATTAAAATGTGCCTCATGACAAGTCAGTCACAATCTGTAATTTAACACAAAATGAGTTTTTAAAAAGGCTTGGTGAATATCCCAAAACGCTGCACGTCATATAAAACATAGTGTGCGCTTAGGGTGTTAACTTCCGTATGATGGTCCACAATTATTTTCTGTCACACGTTAACGAGTGAGTTAAAAAGTTACCCACCCCACCCACCTCGACCTGTTCTGCCTGAACAGTCATGGCCCCCGTTACAGAATGGAGGGTAGTATCCGCAAAAATGTTCAGCTTCTTTTTGCCAATCGATGTCAGCTATGGATGGCTGTTGTTGCTAAGGTGATATAAAGCAATTTGTTTGTTTGTTTGTTTGTTTGTTTGTTCGTCATCGACGAAGCCAATAGATATTGTACTGTACTGGGTCGTTCCCTGTATGATGTTTTAAATCCTTAGAGGAGAATGCTGGTTAAGAACCAGAAGCTGTGCGCAGGGAAAACAATTAATTCAAATTTATAATATTTAGTAAATGCTTATAATATGTGAATCAGGAGGATGACTGCAAGGTTTAGTGATCACATTTACTCTTCACACTGTTACTGGAACTAGTTGTCATTTTTTGCAGTGATAAATAGAAAGTAAATTTTGCTTGAAGTGATCACAGGCGAAATGGAATGTTGTGACTCAGTCAGTGATAAATACTTCCTGTGTTCCTGTATTCACCACCCGGCTTCCCTGTATTTCCTGTAGTTGCGTCGCCCAGCTTGCTCTCCCTCTCTCCGTACCGAGTGCTTTCTGTAAAAACCTGGTCACGGCCGCACCTTTGCGCCCGTTTTCAGTTTCTCTGCCTCTCAATAAAGTTATCTCAGCCACGTTTTCCCCCCCACTCCATTTCGCTTTGTGTCTCGTGGATTGGTATGTACTCAAAATGACCAAAGTGTGAAATGATCTTATTGACTCAGAATATTACCTGAAGCCTGCTGGCGCACCCGTGGTCACGTTGGATGAGTAATCTCGAGCTGTCCTGGCCCCAGATGCATTTTACAGGAGGGCACCTCAGACTGGTGGGGGGCGGCCATGGCGATTTACTTCTGTGTGTCTGTATGCTCTGATCACAGGACTCCAAATGGGTGGAAGAAAAGCAATACCTCATCAAAGCTAACCAGGGCCTCTCCGAGAAGGTACTTAATTTGTCTGTGTGTGCGGGTGGGATCAAGTCTGTGTGTGTGCGGGTGGCGTCACGCCTGTGTGTGTGTGCGGGTGGCGTCACGCCTGTGTGTGTGTGCGGGTGGCGTCACGCCTGTGTGGGCGCGTGGGATCAAGTCTGTGTGTGCGGGTGGCGTCACGCCTGTGTGTGTGCGGGTGGCGTCACGCCTGTGTGGGCGCGTGGGATCAAGTCTGTGTGTGCATGTCGCGTTCCATCTGTGTGACAGGAAAACATGTGTGTTGATCGGAGGGGGAAAGGGGTCTTTAGGGCCAGGCCTTGAATTTGGCCTGCTAACAACCCTAGCACAAGGAAGTAATCAAACGCCTTTTTTAGCTCCTGGGATATAGTCTCCGTCCATAGAGGCCTCATTGTAACTGTCCCCAGTCAAATGAGTTCTGTAGCTCTGTTAAACAAACACAAGACAACACAACCAATACAGAGCTCAGTAAATTAAGTAATCATGCCCATGAAGAACCAACAAACTGTTTATTTGATATTTTCCACCTCCATACACCCACAGCAACATGAAGAACACCACCGTATTTTTGTGATCTTGCCTCCTCAGTTATGTTCTCCTATTGTTGTCAGGCCCTTGTTTTGATTAGCTTGACAATATTGTGACTTTGACTCCACACCCGTCTGCTTACCTCCCCTCCATTATCTGTGCCTCACACCATACTGTTCACCTTCCTCTTTCCCCTCTCTGACTCTGACTCTGACTCCACACCCACCGTGCACACTTCCCTTTTCCCTGATGTCCCTCCCAGATCATGAGGCTGGAGCTGGACGAGAGCCGCCTGCAGACGGAGGTGCAGGACGCCAGGGACCAGAATGAACTGTTAGAGTTCCGCGTCCTGGAGCTGGAAGTAAGAGACTCCATCCCCATCCCCAAACGGTCACCAGGGGGCGACGTTGGGTTCCAGTCCAAACCCAAAACCTACATCCAGTGATGAAATCCAGTGGTACACACACTCACCCACACTCACAGCTTGCTGTAATATTAACTCCGTATGTACTTGTGTTCCAGCCCTGTAATTATGAAGTGTATTCACTGCCTAAATGTTCTCTATGTTTGTGGAAATTTGTTGCTTTTTTAACTGAAAGATGTACATATTATAAACGAGCCTAAATTTTATGAATAAAATGTATCTATACGATTAACTACCTCATCCATTTTTGTGTGTTTCCTGCATGCCATTTTATTTAAGTTTCTCATACAAATGTTTCTCTTATCTATGATATATTTCTGTTACATTCTAACTTCACTTATCTGTAGCACATGTCAATTAATCAATGTTTAATATTTAAAGGAGGATTAAAAGATGGTATAGCTGAGCACTAAGTGTTTAAAATCAGTTTTTAAAAATGTCAAATTCTTTAGCAGTTTTGGTCATGGGCACAAGGCCCTTTCAATATTTTGGATTTGCGTCACAGCAACTGTTCAACTCCGACATAAACGGTGCATTTGTGTGCAACACGATAAAGAGAGGGAAACCCCTTATTTTATGTGAAGTTGCAATTTCTGCAGGCAAGCACATGCCAAAAACCTGAATTGCATTGACCGAAAACCTGAATTGCATTGACCGAGAACCTGAATTGCATTGACAGAAACATGACTTGCATTGACAGAATCTATACAGCACTCACTGTTGCCATGGCAGCCTTTTTCCCACGGCATTCCGGTCAGCCAGTTCACGCTCATTTATTAAGCCACATTTCACTCCATTTAGTTGGCTTGCAAACCCACCCTTTAAACCTTTCTTTACCCCTCTACCTGGTTCATTTTGACAGACCCTTCGCATGCTTTCTCAATCATGTGAGTACCTTTTTGAGATGTTTACACTGCATAAACATTAGCTCATAACACCGTGTACCATTCATTAACAAAATTATTTTGTGATGCATGGTGATGCTATACCATTTCATCCTGTGTAGATTGGCACCCCCTTGTCTGGCATTACGTTATGGGTTAACTTGATTGGAGGAAGAGCGAAAAACATTTATGCCCTGTAACACTGATGCAGCTCTGTGGTTGTGACCCATTCTGCTGGAATCCAATTGTGATCCCTTCCGTGGTAGGCACTGAACAGCCCACAGTGTAAAAATTCTGCCACTCTAAAGGAGGGCTGGCTGCCGGTGGTGGCTGTTGCTGCTGGGGCCTGGGTTGGAGGGGGGGGTTAGAGGCATGCGCTAATTCTGGGACTGCTCTTGTCCGTAGGAGCGGGAACGCCGATCTCCGGCATTCAACCTGCACATTGCTGCATTCTCCGAGAACAGCAGTGCACTGCAGCTGCACTGCCACCAGGAGGGCATCAAGGTAGGGCACAGGTCAAAGGTCGCCTCTGTTGCAGCATGGGGCCTACACACCACCAGGAGTGATCCGGGATGGTATTCATGGTCAAACACCTTAAAACGCTTTGTCAGTGTTCTCTAATGTATTTCTGTAACTTTGACGTAAGATAGGAACGACCGTTGAGTTCAGGGGATGAAAAACTTAGCCAAACTGTGCATTGAATCTGCGTTTGACCCCCCACTAGCCGATAGCCACTTACCGTTTCGAAGAGCTTGTAGCGATTATTGTTATAATTTTTTTTATAGGATGTTGTCATTCCTGAGCTTATGAAGAAACTCGACATACTTGGAGATAATGGGGTGAGAGTTGCACTCTGTAATTTTATGTTGACTCTTTATATAATTTGTCACCGCCCACTAAGGGTTTGAGGCATGGTCAATGGGCACTCCAACTGTTTTGAAAATCCTCTTTTCTCCGCCCCTCTCCATCGTCCTTCCCAGAACTTGCGGAATGAAGAGCAGGTTGCCGTGATACAAGCCGGCACGGTGCTGTCCTTATGTGAAAAGGTAGCTTTACCAGGGGCTGGCTTACCCTTCCATCCATATTCTGCATTTAATAAAGATTTTTTTTGAATACCATCATGTTTTGCTTTATCATTTGTGTATTTAGTTCTTTATTTTTGGTTGTTTTTGAGGTCATGGCGGCCATGTTTGTAGTCTTTCCAGCCCCAAAGTTTGAACTAGTTCCATTATCAGCAGAGAGGCTGGCGTTTGTCCTAAGAATGAGTGTGTATAACAAAAAAAACTCAGTTTTCTATTAGTTTTTCTACCATGAACAGGCTCATCACAAATCTGACAATGGACGTGTAACCAAAATAACTGTTGGTTTAAATCCGAGAAGGATGTCTCTCCTAAAAAATATGTATTTCAAAAATATTGATATGTTCTGCAGATTTTGTATAATTGAAGATTTAGTCATCTTAGTAAAATACATTGTTAAACTATGATCCAATTTATTAAAACAAACATTTTTTGCAATTTGTTAGTTTCACTGATAACTAGCTATTTGCTTAAGTCAGAGCAAATTGTTATCTTTGAAGCAATCATTTACATTTAAAGATTTCAACTGTGTTACAGTTTATCTTTATTTTTATAAGCTCTAAACTCTTTTTTTAACTGACGTTTACTGACATCTGGTGGAAAAAATGTAGAATGCAGAATTAATTTCACTTCAGATGTGATTATATTGTATATTGTCTAGTAGACTTCCCTATCCAAGGCTCTTACAAGCTTACAGTTTTACACGTCATGATTTATAAAGTTTATGCAGTTGGGATTACGTACATTGCTTAAGGGAAGACAGAAGCACTCTCACACCAGGATTTAAACCTGCAAACACCAGGTTACGAGTCCAGTTCCTTAATCATACAACACTCCTTGTAGCAGCATCATCGTGTCAACACTCTTTGTTGTGCAGTAGGGAAGCGCCTACCACAAAGACACTGCAAACTGTGTCGCCAGATGACGAGATTTATAATCCCATTAACACTCTGTTCTGTTCTGCTTGTGCACCTTCATTCTGTGGCTCAAACTTACCTCTGCATAGTGTTCAGTACCCGGCAGAACCCATGTGTCTTAACCTTTAATCTGTGTGTGTTTATGTATTCCCCTATTATATCGCCCTTTCACTCAAGTCTACTGACAACCCACATTTAACCAAAATAAGTTTTCCAGCTTTGCACAGAGGCTTTAGGAGTGTTCATGGCGGTTCCTCGTCTCACCCTTTTCTAACTGCAGTTTCCTCACCCTCTTTGCATGTGCATTTCGGGCTGTCCTGTCAGCATCTCTCTCTCTCTCTCCCTCCCTCTCTCTCTCTCTCCCTCCAACCCTGCTGCCCTCTGCAGTGGCTGAAACAGATTGATAGCACAGAGGCTGCGCTAACGCAGAAGATGATGGACCTGGAGAACGAGAAGGTGAGGGACGGGGGGGTCGCACATAGCCAGGGCAGAGGAGGGGCAGTCTGCAACCTTTGCAGTCTAAGCCATTTAGGTCATCCTGGCCTAGTGTACAGGGTCCTGTGAACAAGGTTAAGTATATTTAATCCACTGTTAAAAAGTTTCATGACAAGTCATTAAAACTTTTACTTCTATACAAGACCGTCATTGAGTTCACATTAGGATCCCTGTGCTGTATGAGAGGCTGCTCTGTTATTGGGATGTGAGCCCACTGACTGGAGGGACGTGTACACATGAACACATCCAAAGCCATTTTTGTTCCTCCTTTGAACAGAATAATTTTCAAAATTGTGAGCTTTCATTCCATCTCAATGTTGTGAGGATCATAGTATCTGCTCCACCTCTCACGCAATCCATGGTCTGCTGATCAGCTAACCCAGGTGTGGCCCGATCTGGTCTTTGTGGTCCACCGACCTCCAGGATTCAGGAGTACTTTTCAATGAGCAAGAGACTGTCACCTAAAAAGCAAACGTAATGGCTTAAAGGAACCAAAATGTGCGGTGGTGGATTGGAACGAGAAATAGCAGGCCATAAACACCAAAGCGGGCCACAACTGGAGTAGCCAAACAGAGTGGGTCATCCAAGCCGCCCACAGGAAACACCCCCTTTGCCTCAGGTAAGCTCTCTCGCCGCCTGGGTGCCGTGGTGACATCGTTGTTCTCTCCTAGGACTTGTTCAGTAAACAGAAGGGCTACCTGGAGGAGGAGTTGGACTACCGGAAGCAGGCCCTGGACCACGCACACATGGTAAGGGATCGCCAACGCCCACCAGCTGATGGCACAGCCTGCACGCCAGGCATGCTGGGAAAAGGCTCACAGGTTCCTCTTCGGCCCCAAAAATTCCTTCCACCAGTTTTTTTTGTTGTTTTTGCTTCATCAAGCCCAATTAACTCAAACTAAAATGCTTGTTATGTGTAGTGGCTGGGCAGCATTTGACTGTCGTCAATTAAAGCTGTCAGAGACTGCTAATTCAGCGGGTTAAACTGAGAGTTTGTAAAGCAGTTGGATTTTTCAGGGTTGGAAGTCTTCCTGAATTTGAGATCTGTAAATGGCTTAATATCCAGTTTTAATATCCAAACTGGCCCCCCAGTTTAAGGCTAACATTGGCATACAAAATGTTTAGTTTAGCTTTGGGTAATGATTAAAATGAACTAGTTAGGTCATTGAAATTAGATTATTAAACTATAACAACGAGTATAACCAAACATTATTCTTCAAGTGGTGCAAAACATAAACTGCGCAAGGGAAAGTCACTTCATTAATAAGCAGTCATTGTTTCTTAATTGCATTTGTGACCTAGTTCGAAACGCAAAAGGGGTACTGCATCTTTTATGACAATGTCCCTCTACCGAGAGCTGAATTGTAAACAAAAGAAACTAAAATGTAGATAATTGGCCTTGAAAGCTGGTCTGGGGGTATGTTTTGCTTCTTTGCCAAGCCCTCCTCCCATCTCAGTTCAGACTACGCACTTGGTTAACAAAATGCTAATATTCGTGTTGATCATTACAAGACACTTTTGTGTTTTTCTTCTTCTTCTAACCTTTGGTCATGAAAAAATAACAAGTGTCTAACTGAGACTAGAGAAGGGCTGCTGGGTTTATGGAGGAACAAACGCCTGAATATTAGCCTACGTTTTGGGTCAGAAAACAAAGCGCATTTACATCAAATATGTGTAACATGAATCAAGGTTAGGATAGGTCTAGTATTATTTACTGAGGTTGCATGGGTTTTTTAAAACTAATTTTTGTTAACATTCACTGTCACAACATATTTAGTTAACTTCGGCGACACCCGTTTCAATTTTCGATTTGTTTACCGTTTGTAAATGTATATTATTTAACCACTTCATTGAGTCCTTTATTTAAACGCACTTTGAGTTACAGAGGTGAGAGGGGACAATCTTCCTGTCATCGCCGTTACATTTACCCGTTTCTTTTCTTTTGTGTGTGTGTGTGTGTGTGTGTGTGTGTGTGTGTGTGTGTGTGTGTGTGTGTGTTTGCGTTGTTGCGATGTGATCGTTTCTATGTAATTTAAATTATCCTAGAAAACCCAGGAGTTGGAGGCCACACTGTACAATGCGCTGCAGCAGGATCCAACGAGCAGAGTGGGTGAAACTTTGACAGAGAGGCAGAAGGAGGATCTCAGGATAGCGGTGGAGAAACTGAGGAGACAGATTCAAAGACAGAGCCGCGAATTTGACAGTCAGATCTTGCAGGAGCGCATGGAACTTTTGCAACAGGCGCAGCAGGTAAGTCGCAGTAGGACGGCGCACGAATAAAAGATGCAGTATCCCAGCCAGCCAACAATGCCGACGTTATGCAGTCTGACTCTAAACGTGTGAATCCGTGAGCCTCTATCGTCTCTGAACGGTAAATATTCTGTTAGAAAATGTTTTCCCACGTAGAATAAAACCGGTGAAAAATGTAGGTAAAACCTGGCACCCTCGTATTAGGGGTCATGGTGGTGCGTACCTCCACGACGTCCAGGGTAAGCAAATGATTCCTTGAGAATTTATTTTATTTTAATTCGGCATTTAATATATAAATTCTTTGTTAGCATCTTATTAAGTTAAATAGGCGAAATAATTAAAGTCAGATGACGCGTCTGTAACCTCTGTATAATGATTGACGACTGTAAGATACAAAAAATACAAGATTTAAAAGCTTTCAAGGATTTTAGTGAACGTATGGTGTACAGAAAAAAGTTACAGATAAGTGTCTTCAAACGTCACGCACTAAACAGAATACGGTAAATAAATAATTTGCTTACCTGCAGATCAGCTTCGTCTGCAGAGTGAAGAGATGCAATGGCACGCGCTAATTTGAGGGTATAATTACGTACCAAATTTGTGTCCAGTGTAACCTCGGTAATAAAAAGAATCCTGTTAAAAAGACGTTATCCAAAGAAATTACATGTGCGGATATGTCTTTCCTGCTGTACTAATTTATTTATCGATCTGTATCCTTATGGAAACTCTCTTCTAGATCGCGAATCGAACTGGGAAGTTTCTGTCTCGCGCAGATATTGTTGTCGTTGCATTATTGAGAAGTTCTCTGTCGTCATTACGCTTGGCTGCCATTCGCGTCTAATGGCCTCTTATGAGGAAACTGACGTATTTATTAGCGGAGGGAGGATTTGCCCGGTTTCCCCATTCATACATTTCTACTTAACGATGACTTACGCAAATGGAGCTTAATATGTCGCTGCCGCCACCAAATTCAGTTTACTAAGCACTTATAGCTATATATATTTTCCATTGAAATCTATGTCTACATTGTTCTAGTCCCTTTTGTTGATGAAACAGCTGTGTGATTCTGCTATTCAAAAGCTTATGAAACCACATAGCAAGAAGAAGGGAACAATTTAAAAAAAAACAAAGATCTTTGTATCAGCTTTGGCAGTTTGGTCCCCAGATCCGCTTAAACCACAAGATGGACGCAAATCAGCTCAGGCCCTCAGACCCAGAGGAGGGAGTCCTTCGCTATTGTTCTTTCTGCTGGTTGCCATGGCTTCTGTTTATGCGCCACTGTGGCGTTTTGGATGAGAACGCAGCAGTTACTTTGGTGTTTTAGGGAACAACTGTCGCAGCTCTTAGTTCACACTGTAAAAAAAATGGCCGATCAGAAGTAACTTAAGCAGTGATGGAGGGGGGATGGTGTCACAGTTATATTTTTGTGTTATTTTTATTTATTTATTTTGGTTTGGTTTTCAGAGAATTAGAGAGCTGGAGGATAAGATTGAAATCCAGAAACGACAAATCAAGGAAATTGAAGAAAAGGTATTATGCTTCTCATTTCGTCATTGTTTCGTTTTTAGTCCAGTGTTTAACCAACAACGAAACTGATCCGTCTTTGAGAAGTCCCTAAACTTCATCACATACGTTTTCAGTGTCTATCTATTTATATATTTATACAGCATATCTGTTTAAATAAATAAATATTCTTCTTCCTCTGCCATTGCTCAAGCATGGACAGGCATAGCGCGGGCAGGCATAGCGCGGGCAGGCATAGCGCGGGCAGGCATAGCGCGGGCAGGCATAGCGCGGGCAAACGGTGAGCCTCTGGCACAGCTGAATGGACTGCAGGGACTGTAATGAGAGCTGAACCAAAGTTTATGCCTGGGAGATAGATTTGTGTGCCATGCTTTTAAAGGTGCCTGGAGTCTATTTAAGGAGATAAAGTGCCCGGGGAGAGGGGTGGGGTGTAAACTGAATTGTATGCCAAGTACTTCTGTGAGGTTGTCATGGCAATTAGCTGGAATTCAGTACCCTAAGCCCTGGGGCTGAACATTTTTTGTTTGGTTATTCATTTTTTTATTTTTCAGAATGATGTGTTGCTTGGCGTTTTAGTTTGTTTTCGATGACGGTAACACCTGTCTCCTTTTTCTCCCTGTTGCCCCCCCCTTTTAGTTTTTCTTCCTATTTTTATTTTTCTCTTTAGCTTTCATTCTTTGGCCTTAATGACACAACAGCGGCCATCAATCAGGTGACTCTTACACCCTCTTCTCTCCCTTTGTCTTACCGTATTCGCTGTAGGTATTAGAAGGCTTTCTGACGGAGTTAGGGGGTAACCTGGTATGTTTTCTGCCCCCCACCCTCAGACCCTGCAGGACCACACACGGTCCCCTGGACTGTAAGGAGCCGAAGTCTAAGGCACCAAAGTGCACCCTCTGTCACAGCGTTGTGGATAGTACACTCATAGTAGTCAACCAAATTTTCAAAATTAGCTTTTACTGATTAATTTTTTTCATAACCGCTGAAAGAATGACTTTTGAAAAACTTTTTATATGGTGTAAATATTCTTGGACTATTTTTATGTAGGCCAAAAATGTGCTCTCCTATTGAAGAAATAATTAATGTAAGTAAAAATAAATAAAGACTTTCAGTAATGGACTAACAACGATGTAAGAAGTTCCTGTTTTTGTACAACATGAAATAGCAAGCTTTACTAAACGTAATAAAACTGGGGAAAGAAGTCTAAAATACCTAAGTGGTAATATAGGCAAAAAGCCCACTAGAAAAATTAATTCTATATAGAGCTAAAGATGTGGAAAGGCTTCAGAAGATTACACGTGCCTTTGCGACCCAGTGCGGTCGACCACGGGAGCCACTCCCACGTGGATGCTGCCCCTCAGGAGCTGAGAGAGGAGGCCAAGGTGTCGGCCGACGTAGCAGAGGAACAGGGCGCCCCACTGGAGAATTCCGCCTGGGAGACGTTGGAAAGCCAGACTGGGCACAATGATGACAGATCAATGGGGGAAGAGGTGTTGCTGACGGAGAGAAGGCCTGCCACTCATCCAATCAGACCTGGGGAGACAGCCGGGCTTCTGCTGAATCCTGTGGGACAAGCAGCTGTCGGCAGGCGTCTGGGGACAAAGAGCAAGACAAAGAGCCGCAGCGAGCTGACAATTGAGGACCAAGGCGACAGAAATGAAGAGAAGTCCCACACCAGCCTCCCGAGACGGTTTCCGGACATGGCTAGGCAGACGATGGTCCAAATTCTGGATGCTGGGCCCTCCCAGCAGTCCCTGCTCCTGACTGCCAAGACCCAACTGATCGCCAAAGACGAGGAAACAAAAAACCTGCAGGAGACAAAGGACGCCTTGCGTGGCACCATAAAGGACCTGCAACAGGTGGGTGAGATTTTACTATCGCCATATCTCCAAATACTGACAGCTGTAAAACACATTGTCAAAATCTCAACTGCGGCGTCTGCCAGCCAAACTGTGCTCAACTCTCACAAGGAACAAATTGTGGGAATTGAGCAAAAAATTTAGTTCTTACTTATTTATTTCTGTGGACACATTGCGTGTTTTCTGCAAAGTTGCCCGGCTGATAAGGCATTTGACATTGCGACAGGCAGGTTGCAGGGAGGGGTTTAGCTAACTGTGTAATAAGTGTAAAACTGTAAGGCATACCAGTAGGACTGTGTTGGGTCATCAGCCCAACGAATGAATAATGGAATGTAACATGACCCTCCCGCGCCATACAAACCTCTCCAGCCTGTCTTCTGCGACTCTGAATAATTGACTGGCACTGGCTAAACAATGGAGCAAGTCCGCGGGGCGGCGTGTTTGTGTGGGCCGCCGGTATAGAGGGGCTCGTCCTGCCCCAGGCTCGGGGGGCGTCTCAGGATCACTTTGGGAAACGGCACTGCGCACCTCGCAGACGTCTGAGCTGGTCCGTGCAGGAGATGGAGCCGGAGAGGCTGAGGGCCAATGATGCAGAGAGAGGTGGGAAGCTCAGCAGCAGCCTGGTCGCCCCGGGCAATGAAAGAGACAATGTGGTGAATGTGAAGTTCCGGATCAACACGGCCTGCTCGTTACAGGAACTGGAGCGGGTGCGGCGGAGGGAGAGCAGGGGAGGGGGCGCCGGCACCGGCCCAGAGGAGCTCACTCCAGAACTGCGGACTCTGACCCAGAGGGTGAAGGCTCTGGAACACAGCCTGAGAGACAACGTGAAAACCTTCACAGAGTCTGAAGCAGCCCTTCAGAGCAGGTACTTTCTCCTTTGTATTGCTTGTATTTTCATTTTAATATCAGCAGTTTAGCTACATATGATACTAGTTTCAGTATCTCATGCCCTTGTAAAGATGGAGAAAGCAGTGGCGTGTTTCACTCCCTGAACAGGACCCAGTCTGTGCGGTACTCAAGTTAATGTTTGGTACGTCGCTTTTCTCTAAATCTTTGTCCACTACGTCACTGTTCTGCACTTCACTGTTCTCTAAATCTCTGTCCTCTACATCGCTGTCCTCCAAGTCGCTGTTCTCTACGTCACTGTTCTGTACTTCACTGTTCTGTACATCACTGTTCTGCACTTCACTGTTCTCTAAATCTCTGTCCACTACGTCACTGTTCTGTACTTCACTGTTCTCTAAATCTCTGTCCACTACGTCACTGTTCTGTACTTCACAGTTCTGTACATCACTGTTCTGTACTTCACAGTTCTGTACATCACTGTTCTGTACTTCACAGTTCTGAACTTGACTGTTTTGTTGGGGGCAGGATAAGAGAGCTGGCGGTGTCGGAGCAGACCCTGCTGGCGAAGGTGGAGGACCTCACTGTGCAGTCCGTGGCCCGACAGCCAGTCCCGTCCCGGTACAGACAGGAGGAGAAGCTCCACGTGCTCAGGGAGGAGGTACAGTGCATGGTAAGGGCAACTGGGACTAGCACTCTGCGTGGGAATTCGTCGTAGAGAGTCTTTAGGTGTCCCGCTTGTTAAAACACCCCACGATACAGCTTTAGATGTAATTCCCTCACTGTTTCATGCGGCTGCCTTGTCTCAGTTAGAACCCACAGTTTCACAAGGTCGCCCTCAGCAGTTGGCATTGCCTTCCATAAGCCGTACTTCACACAGTGAGGCAGATTTATTTTTTATATTTAACTCAATGGTGCTTCATTAGCAGGAACAAGAATGGTGTTTTCAGTTTTCAGTGATGTCAATTGTGTGTGAGTGGAGTGGTTGCGTGAGGAGGTTTGGTTTGTTTTGTTTTGTTTGTTCTCCAGAGGCTGGAAAAGGAGAAGAGCGAGCGCGTGTGGAAGGAGAGGTTCCGTCGCTGTCAGGAGCAGCTGAGGGCAAACGGGGAGGAGGCAAAGCGACAGTCCCAGTACTTTGAGCACTTCAAGCAGAAGCTGCAGCAGAAGCTGGGACTGGCTAAAGAGCGGGAGCTGGGTCTGCAGGGGCGCGTCTTCCAGCTGGAGCGGGAGGCGGTGGACCTGTCGGCTGCGGCGGCGCTGCTGAGGGTCGAGCTGGAGAACCGGCCTTCTCTCACCGCGGCCTCCCGCCCATCACCGGGGGAGATGGAGGAGTTGCAGGGCTCTTCGGCGAGCGACGCTGGGCTGAAGGGCTTTGTCTGCGGCCTGCAGGAGGACCTGCGGGTTCTGCTGGGCCGGGAGGAGGTGGGGCAGGCTGAGCGCAGGGAGCTGCAGGAGCAGCTGCTGGAGGCGGAGGACAACGTGGAGTTCCTCTCCCGCCGGCTGGAGGAGCTCGGCTGCCGCATCCAGCAGCTGAAGATGTCCGAGAGCGCTCTGCTAGAGGAGGTGGAGGAGCTGGCGAAGGAGAACGAGCGACTGCGGGTGGGCAATAGCCAGACCCCCACAAGGACAAGCGAGGCTGACAGGACATCGGGTGGAGAGGGGGCCGAACTCCAGGAGATAGTCCCTGTGGACAGCAATAACCCGGTGAGACTCAGCAATCCCACCTTCAGGGTAGAACTCCACAGTGGGAGAAGGGGGTCATCACCAGGAGCTTAAGGCCATGTGCCGTCGTAAGTCCCACACGTGGGAAAGCTAATGTTTACACATTTTGTTTCTCAGATTGAGGTGGAACTGTTTTATGTTGTGAGATGATTATAGGGTGGTAAAGGCACAGTCCACACACTCGGTTGTTAGAATGTAACGCTAACCAGACGCTGTGGATAGTCTCGGCAAAAACCAGTTTCAGGGTAATAAAGATAGTTCAGTGAGTGATTATGCCCCATTTCCCGTTTAAACAGGATTATGTGTCCAAAGTTTAACTCAGGAAGGCTAATCTGGTTAACAGTGGATTGGCTAAAGATTCCAGTGTTCCTACTTTTCTCAATGCTTTTCATTCTCACATTATTGTGACTGTGTGTGTGTGTGGGGGGGGGGGGGGTATATGTATTTATTACTTGTAACTACATTGCACCTAATTTATCAGAGATTCCTTCATTCTTTTCCTCAGCCTGATGTCTCCAAGAGAGGTGATGACCCAGACAGGAACAAGGCAGTGCAGACCCCCTCCTTGGCGCACTGCATCAGAGAAGCCGTCTGCATCGCCCGTGCGTAACCCATTTCATGTCGAAACATTTTGCTATACTCTGAAGTGTGTCGTAAATTCAAATTCCAGTGGAATTTGGTTTAGCCAGACTACAGTGGCTGGGGTGGTCTCCCATGTCAGGCGCTGATCATGATGATGGGACTAACCAACTCCTAGGCCGTAGCCGGGCGTGTTTTAGCATCACCTTTGATTTAGCAACTCATTTACAGCTCTGTGTAAACGCCATGCGTGGGGGATTTCCTTTCCAAAAATGTTTCACTGTAAAAAAATGTAACTTTATTACTAACTTAACGTGCTAAAACTCAGTCATGCTTAAAGGCCCTGTAAGGGTCAGACAAATACAGATTGCTATGAGACCTGAGCTTCACTTCCGTACACAGTGGATTAAAGGATTAAAGCATGAAAACAATGGCTTTTTAAAGAATGTTGTATGTCTTAAACCTGTGGGTTAAGTTAATGAGTCAACTTGTCTGTATGTGAATCTGGGTGTGATTGTCTGTCTGTGTGTCAGAGTTGATCCCTCAGTTAACAAGGTCACGGCCCTGCTCCTGTGGATTGCTCCTGGACGGTTCCATTTTCTCCTTGCTGGAGACCAACACGTGGAGCCTCGCCGTGGTTATGCAGGCCCTGCGCTGTGGAGGAATTGAGCAGGTAACGACCCTACGTTAGCCAGTATATTTACGTTTGAAACCCCTTTTTGAGAAGAGTTTGTTTCAGTTTTAAATACAGTGTAATTAAATACTGTATTAAATAAATAAATGCTCTATTTTCAGGCCAGGAAAACAATCCAACAGCTGGAACTTCCGGACAAACTGTCCTTGTCATTACTGTCTGCATCAGAGCAAGAAGGCACGCCTCCATCTGACCACAGCCAGGGGGCAGCAGAGAGACGCAAGAGCTTGCACAAAGAGACATTGGTGTTTCAGCCACAGCTTGACCTCTTCGGATGCAAGGTCCATAACGCCAACCTCATATCGCTGGTGACCAAGACTATAGACGTCGACTGTCGCCTCACCAGTTGTGCTCACACAGCTATGGAACTCATTTCACATCCAAGCTCCAATGGCAGCTTCAAACCACAGAATGGGGAAACGAAGCCGCTGTGGACAGCTGTGCCGAGCTTGGGGACTGACGCGGAGGGTCTCTGCAACAACAAACCAGAAGTAACAGCTGTCCAGCACAAGAACGAGGAGGCCTCGCAGGAGCAGTCTGAGGAAAACACCAGGTTGAAACAGGCATGGGTGGAGAAATTATTTAGTGTGCCATTGGAAGAGCAGGGGGCAGCGAGAGGAGAATGGGAGGACCTGCGTCTGGAAGCCCTGAAGAACAACTGGCTGCAGGAAAACAAAGTGTTGGGGAAACGCATTGAGGAGCTGCTGAGCCAGATGACCCAGCTTGAGGAGGCCCACGAGAGGGAGCTAGCACAGCTGAGGCTACAAATCACCCAACTAGAGCACAGCGTGAGCTGCCTGGAGGAGGATAATGAGCAGCAGTGCTGCTGCATCACTGAGCTGCAGAAGAAGATGAAGGAGGACCTGTGTGTCATCGCAGAGCTCCAGGGCACCCTCCAGAAGAAGAGTGAGCAGATCCAAGTCCTGGAGAAGAAGGAGAGGGAAGGCCTGAACATCATTGCGGAACTCCAGAGCGTCCTCCACGTGAAGGGCGGAAGGAACATGGTACTGGAGAAGGAGCGGAGTAGAGAGAACATAGGCTCAGGCAAGGCTGAGGAGGAGAAATTGAGCCTGGAGGACAGCATGGACCAGAAGCATGTGATCCTGACCAGCCCGGAGGCCAAGAAGCGACGAGATGCAGAGAGGCAGCTGGAGACACATTTGAGGAAGGACGACCTCGTTTTCTCAGTCCAACTAGAGACACCGGCCATCGGGGCAGCGGAGGAGCAGCAGGAGGCCAATAGCCGTAGCTTGGATATGCCGAGAGGCCAGGAGGGGGGGAGGAACCTGGAAGGCAAGGCAGAATGTGGGATGACCTTCCATGGACGCAGAAACTCGGACAAGTTGGCTTTCTTTGCCGAGCTCTTGGTCCTGGGCGAGAGAGAAGACCAGGTGGCTCTCAAGGACAAGAAGGCCCAGAAGACTGAAGAGTTCTCAGGGAAAGCCACAGCCATGCATATAAATGAGGGGGAAATCTTAGGGAAGGACGCCTGGCTCCAGGATAACAAGGAACCTCAGAAGAAAGAAAAAGAGGCCCTGCTTGTTGTTACCCAGATGCTGGAGGCGGGCGGTGGCCAGAGGGAGAAGGGAACGGCTGACTCGACAACAGAAGTGAGAGAGGAAAAAGTGTCCGAAATAACGGCAACGGCTGGTGTCATTGAAATGTCCCCTGAAGTCAGACAGAGGAGCCTGCCCTCTGTCTTCTCAGACAAAACATTCAACCTGGAAACAAACTTCCAGGTGAGGACATGTATCTATGGAACTATAGAATAACCTCAAATGCTATTCTCTGAGAGGCGGTGCTTTGTAGTGGGTGACAGGAATGCAAGGTTTTCTACTGGCCCCACATTATGGGACTTCAAATGCAATCGCCGAATGATGGGGTGGACGGGGTGGTGGAGAAAAAAGTCTTCACAGTCGCTAATGGGTAGTATGGGGCTTTAACAAACTTATTATTATTTTTCCGTAGGTCTATTTTATTGCCGGATGCTGGGAAGATTGAGTTGGGTTGAATGTATTATAGTGTGTAATAAGATCACAATTGACGGATTTCTGTTCATATTATCACGTTAACAGTACAGTATCATGATAATTATGTGCTCAGTGAATGACATTTCTGCCTTCTTGGTCTTTCTTTCATATGTAAGCTATTAACAAGTTTAGAATATCCAATTTTACAGGAGCATACCAGCATGATGGCGATTAACATCCTGAGGAAAGAGCTGGAAACCGCAGCAACAGAACTGAAAAAGTGTCGGGCAGAGCTGAACAAGACCAGAAATGAGGTGTGTGGTCAACCATCCCGACTCTAATTAATGACCTATTAATGACTAGTCTATTGTGGACCGGTGGTCAGGGTGGTCAGGTGTCATTCAAATGGCCATCTTGCCAGGACAGAAGAAATACATCTGGAATTAACAGATTTTTACAAAGAAGAAACAGGAGAAGAAAAACAAGTCTACAATGATCATGCTTCAGTATAGCGTAGACAGACATGACCGTGTTTTTAAGTGTGAAAAATAAATAAAATAAACAGGATAAATATTTGTCCCCTGGTCAAGCTCTTGAACTAAAACCAACACAGCTGTGGTCCTCAGTGCAGAAGGTCCTCACGTACCGACCCATATCCTGACGGGCACTGCGTGAACTCGGATGCCGTCTGTCCAACAGGCGCAGAGGTGGTACCGGGACCTGGGCCTGGCGGAGTCCGGACGAGAGGAGGCCGAGAAGAGAGCGGCCCGGGCCTTGAATGAAGTGAGGAGGATGAGGGAGTGCGGGAGGAATGCCGAAGGCTCGGAGAATGGGAGCAGCAGACTGAGAGAAGAGGTGCTGTGCTGGCCAATGTGTCGATCGCGCCCTCCTTTACACACACGGCGCTAGCCAAGCACACTGCACAGCAGCTTGCTGGCTGGTGGCCATGTACCGATTGGATGAGTTTTGACAGCAGCTTGAAAGAAGATTCAGAAACTATTGCCATCAAATTTAGCACCTTTTTTTGGTCCCCCCTGTCTTTCAGATCAGGTCAATAAAGAGAATAACGTCCCACTGTTATTTCACTGTCGATTTTGTTTGGCACCCCGGAGGTCTTTAGTTATAATGTTGTGTGCGTTCTGAACACTTGCTAAGTTTAGGATGGCGTTGACCAGAGCACTTCCTGAGTGAGCCTGCAATGCTTTTCAGATAGGAGATTTGAGGAGCAGAGTGACACACCTGGAGAAGGAGCAGAGTGACACTCTCTCCCAGAAGTCCCGACTGGAAACCCAGCTGGCCGAGCTGCAGACTCACCTCGACGCCATGGTGGGTGACAGGGGCCCACCCCCAATTCTCTCCTCCCTGTCCTCTCATGCTGTCTTAGGATTAACCTTCAGTTCACGGTCCTGAAGTAAATTAGAGTGGCGTGGCTAAGTATGAGCCGAGAGTTTTCTGTTTGTACGGACATTTGTGCCCATTATGGTTGTTTATGTTTGACTGTAGTTCAACTGATTTTGTTTGTTAGAGCGCCGTTGAGGAAGAGCTCAGAGCTGAGAACTTGGCTATGAAAAGCCAGCAGGGTGAAGCGGTGGACTGCAGTGACACAATCAGGGCGCTACAGGCTCAGTATGATGACATCAGATGTCAGGTAATATCCAAGCCACAGCTGCAGCTATGGGCCGGTAGACATGGGAGTGGGTGATTACATCCAAACAGTTGCTTAAGCTTCCACAGTAAAGGTCCACAAGGGGGTAGTGTTGTGTTTAAATATGTAACCGTGAACCAGACTGCGAGCGCACACCAATTTAGCACAAAATAGTGAGTGAAAACTGTAAATCTGTGAATTTAAATGTTTTGTTATATACTAGTTGGATGAGCTCCATAAGAAAAAGACCCAGAGGGATCTAGACATGGCTCCCCTGAAGGTAGGAGATCTGCTATTCAGATGGTGCTTGGCTCATAAGTGATGACGTGTTAAAATAATGAAATTATAAAAAAATAAGGGGGGGGTTTCACAATCCAAAAACCTTTAAGATCGCTGCACAATTGATGATTTATAATGGCTGTCATTTTATTTGAGTTAAGAAAAACAGAGTTAAACAACGTAACTGCCTTGTAAATAAAGCTCAATGATTTTATCTCTGCTTGGCTCAGTGCAGAATGCATGATCTACAAAGAGACCATACTGTGTATACCTTATAATGAGAATAATAAATATTCACGCAAGTTGCCTGCTTTTATTTATTTATTTAATGTATTAATGGGGTTTTACAGTTTGTAAAACTGTTAAGTACTCCTTTGTAGTGATTGGTGGATTGTATTGATTGACAGGTGCTGACTCCTCCCTGTTTTCTCCTGGCAGGCGAAGCTGGCCTGCTTGGTGCAGAAGTGTCAGGAGAGGAACAGCCTGATTATCCAGATGGTGCGAGCCCTACGCAAGTTTGGCTGCCTCGACTGCACTCTAACACAGGAGGCAGAGGACCTGGTCAACGACACGGCGCTCCTGGAGTACTCCAGCGCCTTCTCACCTGCAGCAGGACCATTAAAGGTTAGCACACCATTACACCTCCAGATAAACAGCACAGGTGACTCACACATCTTCGCTGATAAAAAAAAAATCTCACGAACCAACATGCACCCATCACAGTTTAACACCATCACACCTCCACACAAAGACACGGGTCCCATCACAGTTTAACACCATCACACCTCCACACAAAGTCACGGGTCCCATCACAGTTTAACACCATCACATCTCCACACAAAGTCACGGGTCCCATCACAGTTTAACACCATCACACCTCCACACAAAGACACGGGTCCCATCACAGTTTAACACCATCACACCTCCA
>JAOYSI010017622.1:24348-36788 GCA_025775065.1 Hiodon alosoides
CACAAAGGCACGGGTCCCTTCACAGTTTAACACCATCACACCTCCACACAACGAGCACCTGAGACACGCCCATCACATGTAAAACCTCTCACCTAAAACCATACAAAGCCGGTAACGCATCCCACCTACAATCCCAATGCACAGGTAACACACGCAGTCACCTAGAAATTTATAAGACATTAGTTTTGTAAACTGATTGAAAATGAAGCCATTTTTATTGCTTGACGTTTTGAATGGATGATGTCACCTCATTTTGTGCTTCAGGATTCTCGCAGAGGTCTGTGGGATACCGTGTCAACAGCAGAGGGAGGCAAGTGTGAAACAAAAACCACCAGAACGTCTGGGGTCTAATTACACTGGCCTAAACGCTCTGACACACGCGACAATAAAACAAACCACAGGACAGACAAACGTTGCCTGTGAATACAAACAGTGGCTTATTTCTTGTAACAATGAGGAGGAAAAACTCTGTCATCCACGGAATGGCATGCTGGGTAACAGAAAGTTTAATTTGAACAAATAGATCTATTTTAAGTGCTGTTGCTCGTTATCTCCTGTGTACTCTAGACTCCCTTCTGGGCTCGCTGTCCAGTGGCCTGGACACGTCACTCAGCTACAGGCTGTGTGTGGCCAAGGCAGACTACTGTCCCTCTCCCGACATGCCCCAGACAATGCTGCCCACGGTGAGTACTCTCGCCCATATTGAGTACTACTGTCCCTCTACTGAAATGCCCCAGACAATGCAGCCATATTGAGTACTACTGTCCTGCTCCTTAAATGCCCCAGACAATGCAGCCCATGGTGAGTACTACTGTCCCTCTCCCGACATGCCCCAGACAATGCTGCCCACGGTGAGTACTCTCGCCCATATTGAGTACTACTGTCCCTCTCCTGAAATAACCCAGACAATGTAGCCCACGGTGAGTACTCTCGCCCATATTGAGTACTACTGTCCCTCTCCCTACATACCCCAGACAATGCTGCCCACGGTGAGTACTCTCGCCCATATTGAGTACTACTGTCCCTTCTCAACATACCCCAAACAATGCTGCCCACGGTGAATACTAAGATTGAGTACGTTGCCTACAGTGAGTACATTGGCCACAGTGAGTACTACAGCCCACAGTAAATACACTGACCAGTGAGTATAGAGAAGTTATTTGCTATGCTCTGACCTGCCCTTGTCGTGAATAAAGCTGGCTTCCAACATGTGATTAAAAACCCCTGAATATCAACACTTACATTTTACATTTTAGTCATTTGGAGGCCGTTATCCAGAGCAACGTACAAAAGTGATATATCTCGCCTTGTTGTAAAGAGCAGAACAGAGCAAATAATGGGCCGTGATGACTCCAAAATGTACATAATTTTGTTTTACAGTGTTTATTTCTAACACTTTTTAAAGCTCCCCCTATGTGCTGGGGAAGAGGTGCAAGTCAGTGGACTTCCAGACAGCCGGGGGCTGTGCCACGCCGAGGTGAAGGGGGAGGAGGGTCTGGTTCCTGCTTGCTTTCTGGAGGAGAGAGAGGGTCCACGTCGTCCGCCCCCCCCCTCAGCCAACCTGGATGCGGATCGCAGCCCGAGGCTAACCGGTCCAGAGAAAATCCTCAACCTCCATCGTCTGCTCCAGCTTTCCCCCTGCAGAAATGACCAGGTACTGCCCTGTATGTCAGTTGTTTAATTAATAATAACGAAACCGCTTTTATGTGGCCTAACGGACAATTTTATCCAAAGCGACTTACATAGCCCAAAATTTAAGCCATACGGTTTACATCCATTTATAAAGGCGGACAATTAGCTGGAGCTGTTCATGTTAAGAATCCAACTCGAGGATACAAAAGCAATGCAGGGAATTAAACCGGAAGTCTGGCACCGTTGCACCACCACACAGATACCAACTGCTGTTTTTAATAACCAGAGGGGGTTGCTTCTTTTTTGGGGAGGCTTACTAGCTAAATTAATCATGTGGTCTCTACGGCCACCTGATCTAGGTCACGGTGAACTTCAGTGGGAGCCTGTGCTTTATGACCGTTATTTCCCTTTGTGTGTTTGAGATCGCATGACCTCACACTTCAACCCATTATCACATTCCTGCAACACCGCAGCAACGTTAGGAGAGCGTTATCTTTGAGCCGGGAGCCCACATGGCTGCTTTTTATCTCATGAGTGATTTCTCATTTTAAATTTTGATGAATGCTTCTTTCTGTTGACCCTTCAGGTTACCCCCTTGGGTAGATCAGATGATAGCCTGAAGAGAGACTGCAGCTCCAGCGCCACTCAGAGTCCCCCAAAGGGCACCTCACCAGACCGTTTGCGTCCCCAAGAACCTTCAAGGAACAGCTCCCCCCCCCCGGTGGAGCCGTGGCAGGCTAAGGGCGGTGAATTTGGCGAGCCAGACAGGGGAGCTGTCAGAGACACAGAGGTTGTGCTGAATAACGCCTGGCTCCCCAGGGAGGACGTCAGTGACCATGGTTCCACAGCTGCCGTCCTCGCCAACAGCACCCTGTTTCCGGAGGCCAGAGTGATGCTAGGTAAAACAGAATTCGGTTATTTTTTTTGATGGTTAAGAAAAAAACCAGATGTGATTCATTGGAATGAATTCTAGAGGTTATACAAGACATAGCTGGTGAGATTTTTTATGCTAATTTGTAAAGGTTTAAAATCGCTCCCCGCAGATATGTTCTTATGAGCCTACAACATGCTGAGAAGTAAAGGAATACTTTATTACGAGTAATACTTTCATACGTTGCTCTGAATAAGAGCATCTGCTAAATGACTAAAATGTTTAAAAAAAAGGTAATAAGTATCTCAACCTAGTAGGGATAGTAGAATTTCCTGGTCTGTATTTTGGACCTCTAAGCTAAGAATGGGTGAATAATTCAGTAATATAAGCATTTAGCCCCATTTACAGTCACAAGGGATTGATCCGTTTTAATTATTTTTAATAATTAAGTTTTTTTGTGGCTCAGTTTCTCCTAAGGGTATAAATAATGTTTCATATTGTATTTAAAGGTTGTTATTGGGTGTGTTTAGTCTGTGGTCTGTCAGGCAGGGCATGGCTGTTTGCTATACCTGAGCACTGGCCTGATGTCCTTTCAATGAAAGGGGCTTTCTTCCCCGTGGAGTGTCTCTACCACCCACTGTTCCCTGTTCCTGAAACAGCAGGGCTGTCAGGCAAACGCAGCTAGACACACACACAAACCCCCCAACCCCCCCCCACACACACACAGATACACACAGACCTACGAGTGCTGTTTTAAAAAGCTTTTTGTTATTCTGAAGAGGTGCAAAAAAAGGCCCTGTGGTGCCCCTTCTGTAACTGTCAGAGAAGGAAATAGCTTTAAACTCTGTTATTGAGTCAGTAATGAATGGGCGTGTGGATTGAAGTTATATTCTCTTTGAAGAGTCCTCTTGTGTTCTCTTACTTTAGGAAAGTGGGGGAGACCCCAGACATAAGTGATCTCCTTCAGTTTTAATTATGGAGCTCTTTCAGGTAAAGTAATGAATGTTTGTATGAAGGTCAGACCCTGCGTTCCTCCCTCTCACTCCCAGAACCCCCTGCTGCCGTGAGCTCTGTGGAGGTAATAAAGATGGTGGGCCAGAGCAGCCTGCTAATTGGCTGGGAGAGGCCCCCGCTGGACGAGCTGGGCTGCAGCAACGGCACCTTCGTATACGGGTACAGGGTGAGTGTCCTATGCTTTCCAACTTGCCAGTGTGTGTTTGTGGTTTCTTATGCACTGAATGGACATACAACCACTAGGTTGTTGGTTCAAATCCCAGTAGCGACATTTTTGTTGAACCCTTGAGCGAGATTAATTGTTTCAGTAAGTAAGTTATAAATTAATTAAGTGTCAAATTATGCGCAAGATTAGGCAATGTGCTGAGCAAATACATAAAATGATTTAATTCACTGAAAAAGTTTCTTCTTCAAGTCTTCTTATAGCAGTGCTGACTGGATATACCTGCACCCTATAATCCTCCCGGCCTCTTAAATTTGTAATGCTGAAAAGTGCTGAGTCACGATCTCCGCCTGGTCACGCCAGCATCCCTGCACCAGAGACACTTTGTGCATAATTGATAAAGTGAAGAGGGGCAGAAAAGTGTCTCTCTGCTTCCTCTAGGCCTTAACTCTCTCAGGCCCATGCCAACAGTGACATCTGGCCTTCGGCGTCAACAAAAAATATTATTATTATTGTTATTATTATTGTTATTATTTTGTCACTTGGCCAAATCTCTGGTCCATTGCAGCTCACATTTCAACACAGTTTAGGATTATTATGTAAGCCCAAAACCTTGTGGTTCTCACTTGTTGCTTTGACCCCTTCTCCATGGCACTGTCCTTATGCCCCTATGTTGTTATGCCTCTGACTGCAGATCTACGTTAATGGGGAGTTCCACAAGTCGGTGATGAGCTCGGCGTGCACCAAGGTACACAACTTTATAAAGGAAGCTCAGCTCGCTTTTTTTGATTCATTTTCGTCCGTGCTTGTTAATGGCTCAGGAGCGAACTCTGAACTTGCTGAATCCGGTTCACAC
This sequence comes from Hiodon alosoides, assembly GCA_025775065.1. Taxonomy (NCBI): domain Eukaryota; kingdom Metazoa; phylum Chordata; class Actinopteri; order Hiodontiformes; family Hiodontidae; genus Hiodon; species Hiodon alosoides. The sequence continues at coordinate 28,885 of JAOYSI010017622.1, forward strand.
CGGCAGACACTCTGCAGCTGAGGAGATGAAAAGCAGCAACGCTTCCGTAATGTTAGGCGATCGTCTGGATGAAGACATAGCGGGGCTAGTGTGTTTGAGAGGATGTGGTTTCCTGCATTGTTTTCTCCCACGCTGTATTCAGGCAGTTCTGGAGAACCTCGACCTGTCTGTGCCAGTGGACATCAGTGTTCAAACTCTGTCCTCCAACGGGCTCTTTGCCGAGAAGGTCCATGTCCTCTTCAGGAACCGCAGCCCCCCGGTAGGATCTGAAAGGCACTCCCTCGATCAGCGGACACCCACACGCCTGCACAGATGGACTGCCCCGCCCGTAAGTCTCAGACACACCACACTCACACACAGGTGCCACAGGCACACACCAGTGAACGTGTGCATGCACGCACTCAAACGCATTCATACTTTAATAAAAATGTTCTTAATTTGTGCGGGTGTAAAAAAAGGAAAAAAGGGAGCCACGGTTAGATATTTAGGCTCTTGGGACCAGGGTTGTGAACCTGTGGTGACTTCACACTTCAGACTCAGCCAGGAGCACAGAACATTGAAGGGTTTGTCCTGGTTTGAAACCATATCCAGCTATCCTGTCCCAAAAGAGCCGATATTCAGGGCAGCACTCTATTAATAACTTCTTCAGTCTCTCTGCACTGCACCCCTCGACTGTGCCTGATGTCATCATTAACCGCCCGTAGCCCAGTTTGTGACAGAAAGGCTATTAACAATTTGTGTGCCATGTTAACTACCCTGGCAGCATACAGCTCTGTGACATTTTTACCCAGTGTTTATTGTTATACGCTAAATATAGCACTAAATGGGTGTCTTGTTTCCTCACCTCAGAAAGTCACTTGTCAGCTGGAGAGAGTTAGCATACAACGGTTTGCTAATGCTGGTTATCAGATGCTTTTCTGGTTGGCAAATTTTGTGTCTTAATCTGAGGCAGATTTGATGACAGATGGCAAGACAAGACCAGTGTCACCACACGTGCTGCGATGGGGTGCATGCTGGGATGACCGTATAACATAAAATCTGAATTACAGTTGCCAAAAAGTGTCTCGTCCTCACTACTAAAAAAAGACTCTAAAACACTGTTTTATTTTTTCCAGGTAATTTCTAGATCTCCACATCTAAAAAGACTCTCTGCAAGGTCTGTGCCAAAGCCCGAAATGGTGCGTGAGTCTTCTCTCTTTCAGCTGAAATTCAGTAAGCAGAAAATCCCCACCATCCATAGCAATGATGCGACATGATCACTGAAGCATTAAAGATGACTACAGCCTATGAGCGTGAAAGAGCTCTGGTTATTCTGAGAGCCTGGATTAGACATAGGCAGCCACTGAAGCCTGTCAAAGCGTCTCGCGTCTCTCGCGGGCAGAAACACGCAAACACCTCCTGTACGGTTGTCGCTCAAAGCTGGCGGTGACTTTCCCAAAGGCCAGATTTAAGTGAAAACTGCACACATCAACATTGTCAAACATATGCTAATGAGCATGAACACACAGACACAAACGTACACAAATGTTCACACAAACCCTTTACACAGACCGACAGACACACACGTGCACACACATTCCACGCGTACACACACACACACACACACACACACACCAAATACTATATCCACAAACTCATTCTCCATCTCCAGCGCTGGCGGGACAAGTATAGCATCATGGCTGGCTTCACATGTCCTCCGCCTCTCAGAGCACCTATTCCCATTAGTGGGCGTATCAACGCTGTCCACCAGCGACTGACTAATAGCTCTTTGCTAAACTGCTCGAAATAATGAATTCAGAGCAGACTCAGATGATAATAAGTGCCAGGAGAGGATCAGGGTGGGAACAGGTTTCTTTATTTAGGAGGAGCAGTTATCCTATTCCTATTCATTCCTGCCACACAGCGCTTATATAACCTAGCTAGCTTTGGTGTAGAAAAAGGCGCTGCAGCATAGCTAGAAGGAAACGGATGGTGCTGTAATGTTGTATAGGGAGAAGTGTTTGAATGGCTTGATTTGAATTTGCTGTGATATGAATCTGGTTCCTCCGCTATAAAGCACTGTGACAGAAAGTGCAGGGACAATGGAGGTCTGGGTTTGCGTGGGCAGGGCCACCTCGGTCCCCGGCAGCTGCTGAACGAATCTAGGTCAGTCTGCTACCCTGCCGCAGTCCTGCCCTCGGATCTCAGATCAGTTCTTATCCAGTGAGGGAAGGAGGAGGAGAGAGGGAATGATGGCTGAGACGGCTCCGAGGGCCGGGAGGAAGAGAGAGGTGCAGATAGACTCCAGAGATTTCATCTTTAGTACCCTGTATGCACACTGTATGTGTGCTAGCATTACTTTTAACATTTACGATGTTACAAAAGTTTACTCAGTATGATTCTACCGTCGTCCTCAAGCATCTGCTGCAATATACAATATCCCCTGCTGCAATATACAGGCCTAAGCTTAGCAAAATTATATTGCATAAATATACATTTATGTTCCAAACATTATCTTAGACCAAACATCTTCGCACGCACACTCACATATAAAGACATGTTAGTAGTGTCTGTGGGCCTGTGATAATTGCATTTTCATGCACTGTTTGCATAATATTACAAAGGGGAGGTAAATTTAGAGTCTTTTCCTGAAATACTCCTGTTTTTCAGTATGTTGCCATCTACAACTACAGCCCTCTGAAAGATAGCCCCAACATCCACCCCAGCAGAGAGCTGGCCTTCCGGGAGGGTGACACTGTCTGGGTGTTCAGCGCCCCTCGTCAGGATGGCTTCTGCGATGCAGAGGTTGGTTGTTGGCTTTAGGTGTGGTGGGGGGGTTGAGATTCGAGCGATGATTTCTTTTCCCCACAAACATTTGATGGGTTTGATTGTGGTAATTCTGACCAGGAGGCACTGCAGGGCAGGTTAAAGTCCTTCCGTATGTGCCTCTGGGCTCGGTCCTGCCCGTCTGCTTTCTCCAGGTCAGACCCCTCAGACACAACTGCCTGACGTGGCGTCGTCTTCCTCGTCACACGAGGGAGATGTCCACTCAATGACGGCGTAAGACGGTCATTCTCCCTTGTTTCCCGTGGTCATAGGTGAATGGGAGGCTTGGGCTCGCACCCGTGGCCTTCCTGGAGGCAGTCGATGCGGGTCTGCCAAAGATGACGAAGGCGGAAGTAGTAAGTAGATGACCACGTTTCATTCACGCTCGAGCCGGGCACTCCAACCGGTTCCTGGTCATACAGTTAGACTCATCTGCATCTACCACCCTGTGAAGGTCTTTTATTGGTTATTTGATTTTGGAACTTGTGCTGTGTATTAGTGTAGGTCTGACACTCATTAAAAACATGGATGCGGTCTGCGTTGAATTGGTGCTCCTGGGTCATTGCTGTATCACTGTTCGGTTGGCTCATTGTGGGAAGGAGGAGTTCTCACTGACTGTAGGAGCACGTTGAGAGGCGGGTCTTCTGTCTAGGGACATGCCCTTGCAGCTCACGTGAGAGTTGGTGTGGCACTAGTAACAAAATCAGTCCGCTGTGTCTGTCTTTGGATTTGACTGTTTATGTAGAGAAACATTTATTTTTAAAACACAATAAATGGGTCAAGTGAGACAGACTGGCACAATTGTTTCGCTAGCTGCTATAATCTCCGTTCCCGGCGGCGTTTTTTTCTTCTAGACAGGTGCTGCAGCTGTCTGCCGGGACGCCAACGATGCACTCCGTGCCCCACGCAAATTCCCGGGGCATCCTGGCGCCCCGCCCCTGCCCGGTCAGACGGCCGCGAGATCCACGAGGAGCTCAGTGCTGAAGAGACCGTAGGTCACGATGCACTCAACATCACTAACATCACTTGCCAGAGGACCTGCCCTGGCAGCATCCGTGTTTTTGGACCATGGACGTGGGTACGATGAGTGACACCCATGTATTCTTTCTTGGTAATGCCTATTCCTGTTGAAAAAAACTTTCTGTATAATGCATAGGAATGGTAGGGGGAAAGACTTATATTATACCGTATATTCTATCATCAAATGGTGACAAAGACTGGTGAAAAAAACCTCCCAAACCACAGTGCTCAGCCCGCAAATCTGAAAGAGACTGGTATCTGGTGGCTGGAGCACTTCCTACTCTTAGTACAGACAGACTTAATACACAGAGAGATGAGACATTTATTTACCAATCCTGCACTGCACCTGCCATGTTCTCAGACAGAACTCTGGTGCTCGTCGCTAAGCGACTATGGAACAGTCCACAAGGCACACCTAGGCCTTGCTCATACAGAATCACTCTATCTTTATTTTCTTTTGAATGGTGACCACTCTTTGACCATAGTGTGAATCTCATCAGTTTCCTTTTAAATATCTGGATCGTTGTGTCAGCTATTTTTCAATGATTACCATCCTCAGCCTTGTCCTACTGCCCCTGTTGTTCCCCTGTTGTTCCCCTGTTGTTCCTCTGTTGTTCCTCTGTTGTTCCTCTGTTGTTCCTCTGTTGTTCCTCTGTTGTGCCTCTGTTGTTCCCCTGTTGTGCCTCTGTTGTTCCCCTGTTGTGCCTCTGTTGTTCCCCTGTTGTGCCTCTGTTGTGCTCCTGTTGTTCCTCTGTTGTTCCTCTGTTGTTCCTCTGTTGTTCCCCTGTTGTTCCCCTGTTGTTCCTCTGTTGTTCCCCTGTTGTTCCTCTGTTGTGCTCCTGTTGTGCTCCTGTTGTGCCTCTGTTGTTCCCCTGTTGTTCCCCTGTTGTTCCCCCTGTTGTTCCCCTGTTGTTCCCCTGTTGTTCCCTCTGTTGTTCCCCCTGTTGTTCCCCTGTTGTTCCTCTGTTGTTCCTCTGTTGTTCCTCTGTTGTTCCCCTGTTGTTCCCCTGTTGTTCCCCTGTTGTTCCCCTGTTGTGCCTCTGTTGTTCCTCTGTTGTTCCCCTGTTGTTCCCCTGTTGTGCTCCTGTTGTTCCCCCTGTTGTTCCCCTGTTGTTCCCCTGTTGTTCCCCTGTTGTCATTATTTTTAATTTAGATTTTTTTTCTATATACTTCTTTGAATCTTCTTTTTACCGAGTCAAAAAGATTTTAAGTTTCATACATGTACAGTATATGCTCTATATTGCCATTTTTGTATGTTTTTTATATTAATGAACATTTTATGAACTTCTAATGTCTCACATTGTAAAGTAAATTTTGGATGGGACTGGAAAGAATGGGACTGTTTCTTTTTAAATGTTTTCAGAATTTAAACATTTTTTATAACTAAATATAACAGCAACTTTTTATTGCTTATCTCGCTCCAGAATATAACCTCATATTTAACTGATTATGTAATTTGCCACTCATTATTAACACGGGTTGTATCGGCCTGTGGTAGCATGTAAGGGCGATGTACGTTGTGAAGACAATACAGCATTGTACGAACATGCCGAAGACGAAGAGCTGTTTTACGGATTTTGTCTCGGATTTTGTCTCGGATAAAGAACAAAAGTACAAAAGCAACAGACAAAATGGCCATGTGTTGCTGGTGTGTGTGCTGAAATCCAGACTCCCTCTTTTTATTCAAACATGCCGAAAGGGAGAACCCCCCACTGCCACGACCACACGTGGAAAATCAGCAGAGCCAGAATTGCTAGTTGATTGCTAGTGGGGAGTTATTAACCAAATGGGTTTGTGCAGCAATGAGATCCAGCCAAAATCCATATGAACTTCACCTGTGCCTTACAGAGGCAGAACAGCGATTACACCCTACAGCGTGTCGAAACGAAAACAATACTCCGGCCAAATGGGAAAGATCTGACCAAATACGATTGGCTGCTTGATTCCAAAGATTTTGATTTCAGTATGTTGTGAATTCATTCATGTATGAAGTGTTTACTCATTTATTTCAAAACACACACACTTATTTATTCTAATCATTAATAAATATGTTTGTTTTAAAATAGACAAAAAACATTTTTGTACAAAATCTTTGACAAAAAACTTTTTCATCAAGCTTTGGGTTGCCACTGTCCAGGTGTTGTGTGCAACGTGTGTGTAATTGCCCTGTGTGGAGAAGCCTCCAATACTCCCATGGAAAGTTAAATCTTAAAGATGTTACATTAGAAACCCATGGTGTCTTTCACTGTTGTTTACCAATTAGAAATATAGTTTGAAACACAACAAAGTCAGCCTGATGATATGAATCACAGAGGTTTGTATAACCCTTCCAATGTATCTAAAATTCACAGAGTTATTGATACACTACTACGTCTACAATAAATTTAAATAGATGAGTTATTGCCCTGGTGACACAAATGTATTTTTGTATGTATAACTACATACATGTACATGTTTTTATCAGTTTTTTTAAGGCTAAGAAAATACATTTAGTTTTTAAACAGAAAAGCATGTCACTTTTTCACTAATGTAAGAAATAATTGATTTGATACTTTTGACTGAGTTATTTATACATTTTAAAGTGTGCTTCAGAAAAAAACATGTAGTCTCGCATAGAGAACAGAGAACAGATGCTCTGTTCATCACTCTGAAACCCGCTGGGAGCTCATTTGAGTTGCTGTCCATACGTCACATAGCCACGACGGCAGCTACATTTATTGGAAATTAATTTAAAGATGCAGCTTTGATTTAATGACTTTATTAACGTCAACATTATTCATTTTCATTTATTTCTGTTACAGATTATTTATTGAAAGCGCAAGACACTTTATCAACAACTCTTTCCTGTGACAGAAGGGTCCTGTCTGTGGATTTGAGCCCGCCGCCAACTGGTTACTAGTCGAATATCTGTATGCTATCCGAGCAGCAGGCCCACTAGTTAAAGAACGGGTACGCTACCTGCAGCTCAGAAATCATACCGATACAGACCTCAAAATCCACGCAGAGAAACCAGCTGATATAGTTTTGTCAGAATCCACGCAGAGAAACCAGCTGTGACCATCTGTGACCATAGTTCTGTGACCATCCTCAGTTTCCTGCGCGTGAGGACGAGTCACAGCAGCTTTTCTCTCCAGATGCTGATAAAGGGTCACACTCGCTGCCTCTCAACTTTAAGGAGTGCAATCCAGGCTTCAGTAGCCTATGTCCAGAAAATTATACAAGGTGAACAGGACAAGAAAATGATTTGGCAAACTAAATAAAGGAATCCCTGGTATTAGTGGTGCCTGCAGAAAAACCCAGACTCTGCCCTCTTTAAATCAATAAAATATTTTTATGAATTAATATAATGGTTTGTGTGGCGGTGAGATCCAAACCAAACTGCATTTTTAAATCGTGGGGATATTAAGCCCCTCCATCCTAACCATCCTCAGCCAACAGAACCTTGGCTCTCTCCATTGCGTTCCCTGTCTCCATTAATGCAATTTTTTGCTCAAGGTTTTATTTCTATTAAAATGTCAATGAGGTACAGTTTTGTTCCTGGCAATATCCCAGTGGTATTAAACCACATTCACTTCTTACCTAATATGCTTAGATTATGCTGCCAACTTAAGGGTGTCTGTATTTAGGTTTTTGTGTGTAGGCACTAGTGTCTTTAGGGACCTCTTGAAGATTTTAAGCCTTCAGTAACTTATGCCTATTCAAAATAAAAAAGATTCATACAAACGTCTGTGTATGAATGTCTTCTGTTTTGCATTGATGACCCCAGTTTTTAGCTCCCCTCATTAGCACTGATTGTAATAAATATATCCTAAAGAATATATTATTTCGGTCACCAATAAGAATTCGTATAGGTGGGAAAAGAAAATTAGTTTTAAAAATGTTTAAATTGTGAAATATTTCTGTGTAAGACAGATGAAAGCAACAGAAGCCGAATCGGCAACTGCGCGCTGGTGGTTGGTGCTGACGGACAGCGGCAAGCACGCGCGCCCACGTGTTCGCGCTCGAGAGAGAGAGAGAGAGAGAGAGAGAGAGAGAGAGAGAGAGAGAGAGAGAGAGAGAGAGAGAGAGAGAGAGAGAAA
>JAOYSI010017633.1:0-36788 GCA_025775065.1 Hiodon alosoides
TTTTTTTTTTTTAAATGTTTGTTTTTGTTAAGCTTTTAATTTTTAATTTTTTTTTTTTTGTTCCCCCCCCCCCCCCCCCCCCTTCCTTTCTTTGCTTTCTACCTCAGCCGCCCCCACCAGCCCTTAGTTTATCCCCAGGGACAGGAATTTGTTACTTTGTACAGCCTTCCTTTTTTCTCCCCTACGTGGTGGGGAGGACCTGAGCCACAATAGTGAATTACAACAGGCGGGACAGCATGCTCTCTTTGTTGCTGTCCCAGTCCCTGAACGGTGAGTAGTTGTTTCTGTGACTTTCTATGTCTCTTTCTCTCCCCCTGGTTCCTGGCTGCGCCCGTCTCAGTGCGGTCCCAGTGCTGGGCTCGTCTCTGCAGAAGCCCTTCCATGATTACCTGGAAGCCCAGAGGGCCAAGCTGCACCACCGGGCTGGCGAGGGCACTCCAGCGGTAAGCCTACCCGCATCCTGTCACTTTCATACTCGTGTTTTCTTTCATTTTATCACTCCCAGTGACAAAAATAATTAGTGTCGGAGTTTTTGCCAAGGCTGTAGTGGGTCGGGGCTCCTCCACCCGCGTTAGCACTAGCAGACATGTGGTCGGGGAAAGCTGGGATCGGGCCGAGAGGGGCTGACTCCGGCGTCCCTTCCCCTGGGCTTGCTGAGTCACGCGCAGCACTCTGCCAGCTCTGACGGAGCCGGTGACTCCCCTCCCCCGTTTCGCACCGCTCTGCCGGGGCTCCCAGGTTACTGGAGAGGGGAGCGTCTGGCCGTGGGTGGGTGGGTGGGTGAGTGAGTGAGTGAGAGGAGGGAGGGGGCGAAGGAGCCCCTGCCAGTGAACATCAGTCCAAACTGAGCCTGGAACAAAAGGACTATCTGTACCGCTCGGATGAAGTTTGTCTGTTTTTCTCAAAGCAAATTTTAGATTAATCAAAAACCTTCACTTGCAAAACAAGATTGTAAAGCCTCCGTCAAAAGTCCAATCGCGTATCCGGCCTGGATTAGAAACTGGTTAAACCTTGTGACGGTTTTGGTAAACTGGATAGTAAGTCTTTTGTGTAACCATGTTGAGTCACCGATGGCATCAGAGAAAAGGGCGTGTGTTCTAAACCAGGTTGTCTTTTGTCTTGTCTTTTTTTTTTGGCAGGGAGAGAACTGGCTATCCTGGGTGTTTGAGAAGGTGGTGATCATCATGGTGTGCTATTTTGTCTGCTCCATCGTTAACTCCATGGCGCAAAGTTACGCCAAGCGTCTTCAGCAACAGAAGTACTCTGATGAGAAGACCAAGTGAATCCAACGCTTGGCCACCCTTCGGGTTCTCGTCCAAAACTGGCACTGTTCACACTGTCATTTGTCCTTTTTAAAATCTACTTCCGTTTGGTTACAGTAGGTTGTCCATTTACTATTTTTATTTTTATTGTTTTTCCCTGACGTGATTTTTATTGCCCGTTTCGAAACTTAAGCCGATTTGTTTAGCTTCAGGAGGAGATGGTCTGTGGTGCCATATAAAGATCCTTCTCTGTAGTAATGATAGAAGTTCCATTTCAGGCATTAAGTGGTTCTATCAGCAGCAGTGTCAAGCCTGGTTGCAAGGCCTCATGCAACATAGTGTGGTCTGGCTTCCATTGAAGTGAACAGAGTTCTTTTTCAGTAGACTTGGGTTATTTAATTTGTATGTACCGATGAGTAAGGCTGGTTTAGTGTGTTTTTTTTTTTTTTTTTTTTTTTTTTGGGTGTGTTTGTTGTACAGGTGATACTTAATGACTTACAGGGGTTTAATTTCGTTTGCTAATTTATCAGAAATGCTAGAATTTGTGTTTTTCATACTATTACTACTAAGGATAGCAATATGAAACGGATAGACATGGTATTTTAACATTGCACATCCTGTAAATAATTTTGGGTCGACAGTATGAACATTTATTTCTAACTAGCCAGAAAAAACAATTCAAGGAAAAAACAATTTCATTTGTAACTGTACATACTGCTATTAATGTCATTTTTATTCTGTACATTTAGGCTGAACTTATCAGACTTTATAAAAACCACCATGAATCATAATGCAACCTCTTCGTCTGGTTTTGTTCTTTATCTAGGTTTCCCGCGGGAAGTAAGTAAACCAGGCTGGAATTTGAATACCTTGCGTAAAAGTGTTTCAAGTCTCATCACTGTCTGCACGTTTGCGATCTAGGTGGGAAACCCCCTGCGTCCCTTGATTTGAAATGATTTTGTTTCTGCTGAAGGATCTCCCTCATGTATTCTCCGAATATCCTAGAATGGACATCAAATGTTTGCCTTTGACTTCCGGAAATGTAATGGTTGGGGCCTAAGTGTGCATGTTAGTGGAGCGAATCTGCAAGGTCACATTTCACATTACACATGCTGTGATGTCTTCGTTGAAATGTTTCCCTTTGTTGCTGGTTGTGTAATGTTGGTTTGCCTGAGAACAGAACAGAGCTGAGATCCCCGGGACGCTTAATTGCTTGTAAAATGTTTATTCATGTCATGTTGGTCTTGAAGCTGCAGGCAAGGGAACAGCTCAGCCTTTGCCTTGAATGACCCCATCGCATACCTTGTCAGTGCCATAGTTACGGGGATCAGCATGCTCCACCCATTAATTCCAACTGCTGGAATTTGAAAGCTTTTTTTTTTTTCCCCCGACTTCTGTGAAGCTGTGTGTTTTTTTTTTTTTCATTTTAAGATCAACCCTCCCTCTGGTTTGGTAAGTATCAGCATGTGTTGGTCTTGGCGCGTCTGATCGTGGTGTCCCCTTCACTCAGACATGTCCATCACTCTCCCGTTTTGTCGGATAGCTTATCAGACTGGTGTTGGCTGTTACATTACATGGCGACAACAGTCTGTAGGCTGTCTGACATCTTGGGCCCCTTCATCAAACAAGCATCCTGTTTAATTTATTTTATTTTTCCACTTCATTTTTTTGTTATTGTTGCCTGACTTCCCATATTTTTATTGTTTCGGTTAACAGCGGTTCCCCTTTGTGTGTGTGTGTGAGGGGTTTTGAATACTAAAACGCTTTCGGCCAGGTTTTTCTCCTTACTGAGCTGCATAATTTAAACTCGTTTCATCTTTCGCTGGATCGCTACTCTGAGTGGCTGCTTCTTCTGCCTTAAGTTCCTCCGGTAGTTTCGGTGCCTTCCTTGAAAACAGGGCTTATCTGTTCCAGGGCTTGGCTCTGTCTGCCTGAATTTCCTGAGAATCAAGGGTGCACACCTTATTGCGACATGGCTGTTGTGACATGGTGCACGCCGTAGCTAACCTCCAACTGCTTGCTCACTGGCACACTTCCTTGTTCTCTTTATGAGTTGCTTCTTTCGTTATTGGGGTCATATATTTGTGTGTGTGTGTTTGGTCCTGTGTTTCATTATTCAGCTCCGTTTTGTTAAACGGATCCTCTTTGTGCCGCTGGGCACGGTTGTTTGAATAGTTTCCAATATCGTAAAATGGAGTTAGTTAAGTTTTCAGCATTTGATGGGGGAAGCGATTGGATAATTAGAATTTTTTTTTCCCTCCCCTCTCCCACCCCCTAAAAAAAAAATAACCCTGAAAAAGATGACTTGAATGACTGCTTGCCCAGTCGACTTTGGGAGTACATCTTGTTTTCTGCCATTTTTCAGGACATCTTGTTCTCCAAGAAAGTTCCTCTCGGTAATTAAAGAAATTGCCTTCATAAGTAAGTGTTATTCAGTGTGTGCTCATTCTTTTTATTTTTTTTCTTCATAAAATAAAGTCTCTCAGCACCTCTTTTTGGGATCTTTTTGTATTGATTTATTTTATTTTCTCACAATTGGTCTCTTTCTCCCACACACACACACACACACACACACACACACACACTGCTGGTGCCAACACGCGGGGAGGGACCGAGATTGACCGAGCGAAAACCCACCAATAAACCAGGATGTTGGGCAAGGCAGTAAGCGTACTAGAGGCAGTGTATACCAGCTGTGCACCAAAGGTGGCCTGCTCCGTCTCATCAGGAACAGAGGGAAAAGATTAGTCAAGGTTTCCGCTGTGGAACCCATGTTCTAATTCTGGTACAATGTAAATGTTGCCTTCAGATCTGGGGGGGGTGGATGTTTATATTAATATTTCTCCAAGTAATGGAGATTTAGATGCATTTAAAAAAAAAAAAAGATATTTTGCAATTAACTAACCTTGTTTTGATTAAACCGAAAATGTATTTCACATCTAAAGATGGGGATTTGTATGTATCACTACGGTTATGCCCTAGAATAGCTCAGTTGAAGCAGGTGTGTTTTAATTGGGTGTCAAAGAGAACGGAACCTCTTTGTGCTTTGTTGCCTAAAACCTGCATGTCAGTCTTGTTAATAATCCCCGGATTCACACAAATTATTAGATGATATGGAAGGGGGGTGGCTGATGTCCACTTTAAAGGACAAGTGATCCAAAGCCCGCCTTTGTCTTCCCCTCGGTTTACTGAGGTGCGATAAGTCATGCCAGGCAGCCTCAAAAAAATGTTCCAATGAAACCGGCATTGAAAACCTTTGGTCTAAGAGCCTAGCGTATGCAAATGAGGCGGTGACTGCATGTGTCAGAACCTGAGAACTGTGACTCCTTTCTCCGAGTTGCCTCTGTGATAAGTGGTAGGCGGTCGGCCGCCGTCGCGATTGCTTTCAGCCGTTTGGTTCATGCAGGAGGGCTGAAATTTCCACCGACCGCTGAAGCCATGTGCATACGGAATGTTGGGAACTGAAAAGTTCTCAAACTGGCTTGAATACAACAAAGGTTTAACTTTTTTGTTTTTTTTGTTTTTTTTTTGGACAATTTCTGTGTTATGATTTCAGTTTTTTGGTGAACTGTCATAGAAACCATGGAGCCCTGTGGCTGAATGGGTGTCTCGCTCATGGCGTGGCTGTGGTTAGGGTGAGAAACTGCGTTTCCTGCAGCTGTGACTGCTGAAGCCGCCAGAGTGACGGACAGAACGGGTGGTGGCCTTGCCAGGAGCCTTTTCCTGTACTGAAGGCTCCATGAGTCAACTGGCAAGCTGGTCCCATCTGTCTCACTGGCCACCCAAAAGAGATCAAGCAATAAACCAGCCACTGGCCACTAGCTCGCCCTCCTAAGGCAGTTGCCCGTTTAGCTACTCCTGGTACTAGTCGACATGCCCTCTTTCTAAATCTGCTTGCCAACTAAAAGATGAGCGATAACTGGTTCCAGGACCTGCGCTGCATTCTCTCTCTGTTGAAGAAATAAATCCCAAGGTATTCTGAAGGTTAACACTTGGGCATGGTTTCCGGGTTCTGGCTGGCACCGGTGCTAGGCAGACTTCATCACGCTCGTCATGAGGTGAGCCTTCTGGAGATCGGAGCGGCGGCTGGAGGCAGCGAATCCAAAATGGCCGCCAGGGAAGGCCCCACCTGATGGCCACAGTGGGCTTCGTTTCCTCCCCTCAGACCTGCTCCGCTTGCGGTGGGGGGAGAATGACGGTGAGGGTCTCCTACTGCGAGTATGCCTGCTTCTCTCTCGGAGACTGGTACAGGAAAGGAGAATGTCACAACAACATGTAACACTAACAACTTTTGCAGCAGAGTTGGCAGCCGCTGATAAGGAACGAGACGGGTGAACCACGTTAAAGAGAAGAGCTTATGGCCAGAACAGAATACCGTTGTCTCTGAATTGACTTAACTTATTGTTAAAAGAATGTTTTGGCCTACTAGCCTCTTATTTTTGTTTACCATCACTTTGTATTGGAATATACTAGAGGACGTTTTACGTTTACGACAGTGAGAACAAAAGGAGGAAATGACTGCACGGTAGCAGAAGCCAGAGCACGTTTCATCTCACCATTGTAAATGGGGTTTTTGCCCTTGGAGAAGTGATTTACCATGCTAAATGAATGCGAATAAACAACTGAATTATCTTCGCATTTAATATAATAAGTATCTAAAGGACCTGTTGGGCCAACCTGATGCGGCTAATAATGCTTCACAGGACCACCCACTTGTCCTGTGTGTAGTGAGTGATGTGTGAGCCCTAAATTTGAGAGAATAAACAAAACGGTATTGGTTATGTTGTACAACGGACATTAACGTACATGGACATAAGAGCTTAATTCTGGAGATCACGTAAGCTTTCCTGATGTGGGAATTGTCTTGTGCCTACATTGTACTGTACACAACTCCAGCTAGATCAACGGTCTCTGCTGATTTATTTAATAAATGTGGGTTTCATTGGAAATTGGAACGCCCACAACATTTGTTACGTTTGTTCCAGCATGCTTGCTGTTCTGCCATTGCTTTCCTTTTTTTCCCTCTTCCCCCGAATGACAGAGACTAACCGCTTCTAAAAAACCGCTCAGGCAGAGGAGAATGCCATATTTATGTTAATGACTCCTTCTCCTGTGGTCCGCCCATATGCGTGGCAGACCTGCGCCGGAGGAGGAAATGTGGAGAGTTTGTCAATGCGGCTGTCCGGAGCTCATAATCAAACCAGAGCAATTGAGTTGTTATGGTGAGCATCATGACGGAATGGCGCTCGGAAACGACACGGGCGTAATGGCTCGTCGAGATCAAACGGCTCGTCAGGGTAAATCGGCTTCCACGGGAGCCGCAGCAATTTGTCTGCAGCGGCTTTTTAAGCGCTTTTATTTTTCAGGCTGACTGCGCGAGACCGCCTTTTGTGCCGCGGCAGTGAAAAGGCTTTGGGGGCAGAGCGATCCTCACCCCTGCCCGCAGGTAGCCGTCACCTGCTCCCCCTGTGTGAGTCCGTGCTGGATGTGGAAGAACCCTCTGCTGCTGAGGGCACAACGCAGATGTAATCACGGGCAGCCCTCTCACCCTCATGTTCAGGCCAGCCATGCTCTTGGAGCATCGAGAGGACTCCCTCCGTCTCTTATGAAGCAGCACAGGGAGAACGAGCGGCCAGTTTTAGCCTAGGCCGTGGCCTCCTTCGTCCTTCCGGGGTGGGGCTGGCTTGGAATTACAACTTGGACAAGATCATCCCTATCTCATGCCGTGCTATTGCAGCACGCAGGTCAGCCTCTTCACCCAGCGCAGCCCAGAAGTCAACATCACATGTGGATGGGCTATACCTGGCACAGTATGTAGCCGACCATCAGCTGCGTCTTTTTTCTTCACACCACCGATTGAAATCTACGCATTTTTCTTTGGATCTGACTTTTATTTTTGTTTTGTTTGTTTTTGATTTACCTTGGGATGGGATTTGGAGGGGGATTAAGTACATTTCTTACAAAAGTACATTTGGTTTTGCTAATTTCTACCATATGAAATAAAAATCCGCAAGATGCACAAATAGAAGTAAACAAGTATCTGTCAGGGTAAATAATGAGGTTCAACGCGGAAAGTACCCAGTGAAGTCATCTGCAAGTAAATGGACTTGCTCAAAGTGAGCGTGTCACAGCCAGAAAATCCCCTGCGTGATTTATTCATTCAGCGCCGCAGAGCCCCTGCTTTGGCTGAAGGCCTGGAGACACTGATACGCGGTACTGGACTCCCGTTGACTCATGATGAGTGATTACTAGCAGGCGCAGGCTTGAGCCTTTCGTTGGGACCCGTGGGCAGTCAAGGCGGACACCTTTCTCCAGTTGCTGCGCTCCTGCCTTTAGTGCCGTCTGCGTAGGCAGCGAGCCAAAGGGTACGAGCTCTATTCAATAAGAAGACCTGGAGACTAAGCTCGGCTGCTGGTCGGTCGCCAGGAGCGTGAATGGGTGGTGCGCGTGCCCCATAAGCTGCCTGAAGCAGGTGGGCTGCCAGGCAGAGATGGGGGAAATGATAAGCCTCCCCGTGAGCTGGCGGGATGCGGCCGGGCACAAGGCGCTCCGTTTTTATTTTTTCCATCCTGGAGCACAGGTGTCTGGAGACATTCTTGGAATGTCTGCAGATGGGCCGGATGCGTTTTCCTCCACAGGTTGTCCTCTGTTTGACTGCAGAAGAAACGCGGGCAAGAGGAGGCTTGATGTTACAGTGCATTTAACAGAGGAGACTTTCAGGCTGCTTGAGAAGTGGGCGAAGAAAGGCAGGCTGCAATGAGCCCTCGTTCCTCGTTATTACAACAAAGCTGTGTGTTGCAATACTAATGTAAAAATGTGCATTCTAGCAAAACAAACTCACGAACACACATTCTATTCCATACTTGTGTGTGGATGGTGATCGGCCTTACGAAACAAAGAACAA
This sequence comes from Hiodon alosoides, assembly GCA_025775065.1. Lineage (NCBI taxonomy): Eukaryota > Metazoa > Chordata > Actinopteri > Hiodontiformes > Hiodontidae > Hiodon > Hiodon alosoides. The sequence goes on from JAOYSI010017633.1 coordinate 8,167, forward strand.
AGCATAGTTCTTTTTGCATAAACTTGTCATGTGAGGGGTACCCAAAAGGAACTTTTCATTCTTGCAACATTTGATGTTGTGTGCGTAAGTTTAAAAAAAACTTTGTAGTAATGAAAAGCTGGCAAATTTTGTCACCATTACCCATGCTGATGCGCGGGCTGCGTCACATGCTTGTTGCAAATGCTCTGCGTAAACAAATAATTTTTCTTTAACTAAACGGGGAATTGGTCATGATGGGGAATTATTTTTTTATAGCGCAGCAATACTGGCTCTTCTAAGAAAAGAATCGGGACTTCTGCTAAATTTGTTCTGTGGCCAAGTTCTCCCCTACTCACCAGAGCTCGACCCAAAACAAAAAGGGGAGTATTTTGTAATGGTGCACAGTTGGTGCCACCGTGCTCTCCAGGGGATTTGACAGGGATTGGCAGCAGCTGAACAGACTGAACAGCGCAAATTTGTAGTGTGTTCTCTGCTGCAAGTTGAAAGAATACAGTGGCAGGACCCGGGCTTTGAATTGCATTTAACATAATGGTTCCAATAGCCCTAGCCCTACAATAATGTCAGCAATTTTAGCCATTGCCTATTTGGAATTTTGTTGCTTAGCAGACACTTTTGTCCAAAGAAACTTACCTTTGCACCACATTCATCCACCTTTAATACAAATTTAATAAAAGCAAAATCAGGATAAAGATAAGCTCTAGGAAACAACAGCTGGGGTGAGACTTGAAATGGCTTCCTTTTAGTTACTGTCCTGTCACCTTAACCACTATGTATGTATGTATGTATGTGTGTGTGTGTGTGTGTATATATATGTATGTGTATGTATATGTATGTGTGTGTGTGTGTGTGTGTGTATATGTATATGTGTATGTGTATGTATGTGTGTGTGTGTGTGTGTATATATATGTATGTGTATGTATATGTATGTGTGTGTGTGTGTGTGTATATATATGTATGTGTATGTATATGTATGTGTGTGTGTGTGTGTGTATATGTATATGTGTATGTGTATATATATGTGTATGTGTATATATGTGTATATGTATGTGTATGTGTATATATGTGTATATGTATATATATATATATATATATATATATGTATGTGTATGTGTATATATGTGTATATGTATATATATATATATATATATATATATATATGTGTATATGTGTGTGTGTGTTTGTATATAGATATATCTGTATTTCGTTTGATTTTACAGAAGCGCTATGATAAAGAAGCTTATACGCATAGCTGAGAACAGCATGGACTGAGCAGAAGCTTACGATAGAGACTTGTGAATGGATTGTTTCTGGTCTAAGATCAGTGTCAGAGGAAACACCAGGGTTCAGAAACATGTCACTTCCCTGTGGGTCTCATAGGAAGTGAGATTCTCGTCTGCATGGCATGTCACGTCTTTGTGGCACAGGCTTGAAATGTCTATATGAACTTGATACGTCTGTCGTCTAGGTGGCCAAAGGAAAGAGGAAAAGAAGGTGTGGCATGTCTCAACTGCGTGGCTAAGTACAGTGTCACAAGAATCAACATGACACCCATAGCTTTGGCAGCATATACAGTACATAAACATACCTGGTAAGATATTTACATGGTGTACCCAGCAGTAGAAGTTCCTGTCCAACTCTTTCCTCCTTTTCTTACATCCCCATCATGCATTCAGTCATTACACGTGCACCGTCGCTTAAGTAAATTTGTGTATCTTCTTGACAAGGCTTCCCCCTGCTGGCCAAGAAAGGGAAATCTGAATTGTTATGACTTTAACTAAGGGATATTTTGACAAAGTATATAACAGCGATATAGAACACAAAGTTGAGGTTTTTTTTAATCTAGAAAGGTTTTGTTTTCTAATGGATTTTTTTTAAGTGGGTTTATGGAAAACATTTTGACGCGTGTGTGAGCGTTTTCCGTTCCTGCTCTGCAGTGGGAGAGGCCAGAGAATGTTTTTTTTTGCTGTAGAGAAAGGAATATAGCAGTGTGTGTTCTTGCTTGGTATGCTGCAACAGATAGAGAAATGTACACAATGTTCAAGTAATTTCCCCTGTTTATTTGTGTTTGATAAGAAGGCTCTGTTTGTGTGCGTCCCAATGTTATGCTGTCTAATGGAACGATGGCCTTGTTGAAGTAACTAGATTAAACATGTTTGTGGTTTCATTAACAAGACTGGATTCTGTGCATCGTCCGTCTTGTGGGTCATAGTGGTGAAACAGGACTGGTATAGTGTGGTACAAGCCAGTGCGGTGCAAGCCACTTGCGGTGCAAGCCACTTGTGGTACAAGCCAATGCGGTGCAAGCCACTTGTGGTGCAAGCAACACGCGGAGGCAATGGATGCTCACAAGCCTTAAAAGCACTTAAAATATATATATATATATATATATATAAATAATGATTGCTTGTCACCCAGATTTAGCTGTAACCTCTATATTTTTACACCTATGTTTGTTGAGGTAGATGAATGAATGTTACTAAGTGCCCTTGTATATTCTCTATTGAATTAACATTTCGTGGGAGGACCCTCATTGTCAAATTCATTCCACAATGAAGTGGCCACAGTGGAAGAAGAGATTTCTTTTTACCCCAGCTATGCGCAGTCAGACAAATATATGCTCTTGAGCTACACTATGGTATTAGTAAGGTTTCATAACACTGCGTAACAGCTTTGTAATTATTATAAACAACCATTGAATAATATGGATTCTCTTGGCGTCCTTCATGCTGAAAAGCCCGTGTAAACACATGCGGCTGGTAATACAATTTGAGGTTGGTGCACGCTCAAGAGCTAGCGTAAAAACCATTGAGCTCATTGCAGTGAGGAAGACTGGCAGTAGCCTACCATTCTTTGCCTTCTCACCCCCCCCATACCGCCTGAAAACACAGAGCCTGAATATAAGCGCAAAGGCAGAAAGCACGAGCACCAGTAGCTAAGTTCTATGTATCAGAAGTCGCTTCTACTAGGATCCAGTGTACGAGCCAAATAAAGGGGGAGAAATGAATCTGCTGGCTCAGGTCTTGGTAGTTAAGCCAGCACACGGGAATCTAAAACCCAGTCGGAATCTTTGGTGTAAGGGACAGCCATGTTGAGTGACATGCCTGCCCGCAGGACCAGTTGTTTCCAGGGCCCGGTCTTGGGCACAAGTAGATTTCTACATGTCCTCCTCCTGGTCCTCTGCAGCTGTTGCAAAGTCCTGAGTGATGACTGCGAGCCAAGGAGGACTGCCCCTGTAGAGGATGGGAGAATAAGCAGAGGAAGCTGTCGGTGCCCATTGGTTAATTTCAGTTTGGACTATTCACGGAGGGATATCGTTTATAGCATATCCTATGTTTGTACCTCAGGGCATTTATTGCATGAAAAAGCTATTTATTTTGTAAAAGTGTAAATTTCTCCTCCATTTAGAGTTTGCTTTTGAATATGTATTTTAACATGTTTTATCGTATTTCAATAGCCTGCCACAATCGCCATATCACTATGTCACCCTGGGCGCTTACGCTTAAATGTACGGTTGTGCACGGAGACAAGGCAGGATGTGATCACGCACGAACGCCTGAAACTGCAGTCTGGGTGGTGTGTGGAATTTAAAGGGTGTGTAGGGTGTATGGGGGCCTCTGTGGTGCAGGCAGTATTTCTGACCCTGTAATCCTTTCTGGAGGAGATTAGGTTTGATTGATGTCGTACATCAATCTCCCGGGCAGCACAGAGTTGCTCGGTCTCAAGCGGTCTGCGACCGAGATTCTACTCTGGTATCAGACTCCTCTCCCTTTGGGCAGTATTCAAGCCATGGTAAACACATCAACCGTATTCCTTCAGGCGGCGCTGCTTCCGTCCATCAGGACCAAGGCGAGGTCCGCGGAGGCCCTGGAGGGTGTGGCTCGCACCTTTGACCCAGCTCAAGTGCAACCTCCCGTGTGAACTTCCTGTCCACCGCGACCTTCTCAGTCAGGTGCAGGGCAGATGAACAGGAGTGGGTTATTTACACCCTACAAAATATAAGGGTCGCCTCCACTAGTTCCCAGTACAGTTATAAGTGGGGAATGTACCAACAGTGTTGTGAGGCTGGCAGTGATATTCCAGATCTTGCAGGACTAGCTTGATGAATGCAAATCACTGAAGTTGCACAACTAGTCTGGACTCCCGGATTTCCTAGCTTTCTGCAAGGGGCCAGGCGCCTCAGAACACTGAGGAAGAACATTGTTCCCACTGGAGGGTTAATGTTGTGCTCTAGGCCTTGACAAATCCTCCCTTTGAGCCTATGCCCGTTGGCAGGGCCAATGCTCTTATCTTTCAAGATGGCTTTTTGGTTGGCAATCACTTCTGCTAAATGGGTTAGTTAGTTGCAGGCATTGCCCATGTTCAGAGCTTGCTTGCCCTTGCCTATAATTTTATGTGACCAATTCTGTAGAGTTGAAGGCTTTCTTTCTACAACCTTTCCAGTCAACGAATCCTCCCCACACTGTGCCCAGTGAAAGCGTTACCGTATGACGTGCAAAAAGAACAGAAAGCTTAGGTCAGATAAAACAGTAGTTTGTCTTCTATGGTTCTCAAGTCGCCGGCCAAGCTCTGTTCAAGCAGAGGCTATCCTGATGGCTGAATGAGATGGTGAAAATGGTGTATCAGCTCAGCAAGCTGCCTTTGCCTAGTTAGATCACTGGCCATTCCAAGAAGGCTGGACACTTCTTGGGCAATGTTCCAGGGTGCATCGATTGCCGACATCTGCAATGCTGCAGTTTGGGCAACTCCCCAATGATCGATTCTCACCAGATTCTAACTGCTGAACGCTGTAGGCGCATTCCTGTATTTGAACGGAGTGATGAGGGCGGCTTCTTGAGCCGAGCCCCCCATCACCGACTGGTGAGTGTGATGCCTGCGCATGTGTGTGACGTGTTTATACCACTCAGCCTGCATATACCTCTATGGCTGTCCTCACGACAGTTGTGGTAACCATTGTTGATGGTTACACATTTCATAACCATGATTCCCTGAAAATAGAAAAATTAACTATCAGTCTTTATGGTAGCTCAGAAGGAAAAAAAAACAGGCAGAAAGTGATCATGGTGGGGAGTTCAGTGCAGTGGTAGTCCCATGAAACTTGCATTCTGGCAACATTTGGCATATCTTTATGGAAATAACCCACCACTGATGGTTATTATATCTATTTCAGGATGAGGTACTACTTTAAGCCACCAGTCGCTTATACATTCAGCAGATAACACAGACTACATCATGGCTTATTGCTATGAATCCAGCCCCCACACATCCTGGCCCCCTTCAAGCCACACATTGCTTTTACACTCTGTAGGCGACACAGCATGCACAAGATTAATCACCGATTGGAAGAGAGTCATGTCCTTCTCGATGCCCGGCAGGCATCCTGGAAGCTGACAGGAGAGGCTTGTTAGTGACAAGCCGAGAGAAGCCCTGCTGATTTTCAGCCCTAGCTTGCATTCAGCCAATCTCCTGCTCATAAAAGGGAAGTGATCTGTAAAATTGTTATAGGGCTCAGTCTGCGCTAGGGCGAGTAACCAACTGAGGCACTCTGGAAGAGGGATATCATTTATATTTGACTTTGAATACAATTTCCATAGTAAGCATTTAGGATTCAACGAGGATTGTTCATTCAAAAATGTATGGTATTTGAAATATCTCATCTGGTCTGTTCACCACCTTTGATGACTCGTTCAACCACCTCAACTCCATTTATATAAGTTAACGGAGTTGCATTATAACATGAATATAAATTAAAGAAAGGGTATAATCCCCCTGTCAAGTTTAAGAATGGAAGTGTCTTTGGGTACATTATAAGGGAGAGAATGAAACGTTTTTACAGTTACAAGTATTAAATCATAACTACAAGTATAGAAGTTGTTAATAATTTGTCCAGTTGTGTTCCCAGTGCATGTTGCTTTGGTGTTTTGTTTAATATGTTATGCAAATGGCTGGATGAAGGCAAATATGTCTGGAATGTTGGTATGGAGATAAGAGTATTGAACTTTCTTTTCCTTTCAGTTATAACCATTTGTCTGTCTACACCTACACCTCTTCTAACTTTCTAGAATTGCCTAAACACGCTACAAATGTATCCACATCCAGAATGCACCTTGACATACTGTTACTATACTTTATTACCTTTCTGAAAACAGATGGGGTTGAAAATGCATACTATAACATCTGCTTTGGTTTTAAAGTCTATGACTTTCTTCTATACTGTAGCGACCCTGAAGCCTCGCTGCAGTTACTGGTGTTAAAATCTTGTAGTGGCCGTTTCTATGTATTCCCTTTTTCTTATAAATTTAGCTAGCTTTACCATACTACTTTACTAATCATACCAAAAATGTCTATTAATTTATTAATACATCTGTCCTGGATCTGATACAACAGGTAGTTTATCTGTGAGAGATGTTTTCGCATCCCCGAGTTTTAATTTCTGTAAAACTCATCCTAGAGAGGGTCTGAGCCAGTTAACAGCCCTTTCTCTAAGCTCATCTGCAGACGGAGATAAGTAGCAGATGGTGAATACAATTCAATTATTAAAAATAATTTCTACCCTAATACTTATTAAAAAACGGATATAAACGGATTTATAAACTGGTCCCATATTTCTATTGTATAGTTTGCGTTCCAGACGTGCTGCGAGACGGTAACACACGGATTTCTAATCCCTTACTAATATTAATGCGCAGTTCGTTACGCTAGAACATTTCAATGTTTACAGAATAGCAGCAGTTGCTTCGCGTCGTGCCTCGGCCACAGGATAGCCTTGCCAGTAATCGCAATAACTCATAATACAGTAATCAGAATTTAATATGCAACCACCTCCATGGGACTGAATTTTAAATGTTTTGCAACGAGGAATTCTGCCTTTAACAATTCTGGTCGGTTCATTTTGAATTACACGCGTATTTAAAACACTAAACTATTCTGATGCACGATATTGTTGATATAAAGTTAGTAACGTCAACGTAACCCTAACTGCCCACTCTTTATCTGATTTTAAAATAAATGGATACAACCGTATATCGTAAGCCTATGTACATATTTTTCACAGCTGAAGATGGGGGTATGCCTTGCTTTTCCATCGATATTACAATCAGATAAGGCTTTGATACACGGCACGATAAGTTAGAATTTCGATCTAAAAATGTAATTCGCGCTGCGGGGAAAGTCAGAGGCAGAGTCTGATGGGTGGAGCTTGGAAGATGGCCAATAACAAATGAAAAGAGTGCAAGGCGGGGATACGTGAGGATTTTCCGCCCTTATGGTGCTGTAGTGTGTTCTAAACTGGTATTGCTGTCCCCAGCTTTTTGACTCTGGGATTTTGTTTGGTGTTGCTGTGCGCATGCTTCTTACTATAGCCGGTTATGGCGGCGGAGTGTGTGTTTCCATGAGGCGGGTAGCAAGAACCATTCTTACGGATTAGGAGAGCAAACAGAGACCGGGCCATGGCTGGTGTTTTCGACATTGATTTAGACCAGCCAGAGGAAAATGTTTCTGACGATGAGCTTGATGAAGGGGTAAGTCGTTAACATAAACCGATTGCACAGGTTTCCCAGGTACTACGGGCCTGTGATGCAGGCGACACACATTGTCATTGCAGTAAAAATGATAGGCCCGATTTTGACAGCGAAATTGTTTCGACAATGCGTCGGGAAAAGAGTTATTCAGCTAGCTCGCTAACAAAATAGCTAACTACTTAGCTATTAGAGGTAACTTACTAGTTGCGGTCATGTCACATCTTAGAATGTAGCGAGTCAATTATTTGCTTGCTTTGTTGTTGGAAAGTAAATTATAGGCTGTATCTCGACAACCTCTTTTGAAATAGTTGTATACTTGGCTAGAAATGGATGGGACATTTCTGAGCTGGCACATCCGCATATCTTGGCAACTAACCTCTAAAATGTCAGTGCTATCTGCCTGCAGAGTAACATTAGCTACTAGTTTGCGCTTTACGTCTTGAAGTCGGAGTGAATGTGCTCCAATAATGCAATGTAGAAAGCGGTAATTGGTTACATTGAATGTATCTAGTGGTTGTGGTTGCAGTTGCAGAAAGTCTTGTAAAAAAAAAAAAAAAAGCATGTAAAAATAGGAAAACCTATTCCTAGCCAATCGGTGTCATAACGGATAAGCGCTATGTGGGGACCAGTTTCTTTTTGGAGAGGCTTTAGATGTATTATCTAAGTAAAAATTAGATGGCTGGCTGGTTGAGAATCGTGACGGAGAAAAGAGGCGAAATGGTGATATACTGACATAAACGAGGTTGCAGGAAACATTTAATTTCGCTAAATATAATGTAGCATCCACCCTCCTCCACGTCTAGTTAGCCTATAGCTTTAAACTCTGTGCGGATTCTATTATAGTTCGGAATAGTTTTACACTATAACTTTTTATTTTGCTATGTAGTTGGCATTAAAGATGTCACTTGATTTTATTTTTTCCCCCCAGTACAACAACGGTAAAACCGTTCTGGATTATTTCCAACAGGCGACCCGCGGGTGTACTTTCGAGCTGAGAACAGCAAGTTGAAATGGCAGAATATTTTTTATTACCTCTAACCTCTTTCGTTTTGCCGCTATTTATCGTAATTTAAATTGTTCAATTGACGATTTAACAGAGACTACTGTCACAGAAAAGACGTGATACCCATTTTGTTGAGAAGTTCGCGCCTTAACGCTGACATCCTTTTACCATGGTATTTCTTGTTGAAATACTCTATAGGGAAAAGAACACAATATTTTCTTTATCAACGTATATGTTTAAGTGTATAATCCAAAGATGAAGTCTTGCCTGCGGCCGGTTTTGTGGTCTGGCTTTTCTAGAGCTCTGGAACAGGAGCCAGGTTATTTTAACTGCCATGTCTATGACATAAGTTCTTGAACACGGTGAAAGGTAATCTTAATAGTCGTGATGTTGAACGTAGTTCTTCAATACTATGATTACACACCCACCTTCCAGCATGCATCTAAAAGTAAACCACATAAATGATTTCCAGGCAACTGTTTGCTACTTTGAATTGTAAAACCAAAAGTTGCTTTTGGTCTAAAATAATGCAAGCCTGTAAAATGGAACGGACACGTAAGAAGTGTTTTTTTAATGCAAAAATGTCCCAATTTTGTTTAATATGGCATGTTTCCTATAGAGTGCAGATCTTAACAGGGTGTCTCCATGCCTGCAGTTGTATTTTGAAGGGGAGTTTTTATTTTGTGCTCTGTTATTCCATAATTTCCTTTGCAAACGCTTGTCCAGAGTGACAATTTTACATTTATGCCGCTGGGTTTTTGCTGAAGTCAAGTGCTTTGTCTAAAGCTACAAAATATTTCCATGTAGTCTTTGTAATTCTAACATTTATGTTGCTTTTTCTTGGCCTGTTTCTGGCTGTCTGGGAGTTGGCTGAAACATCTGTAGATGTATCGAAGGTTTTGAAGATCTCCCGTCTTACAATTGACTGGTTATAAGTTGAGGTTACTGAGGGGAAGCTTTACATTACTAATTTTAATAATATGAGAGTTATGGGTATAACCCTTATAAATGAAGAACATAAGAATTATAAATGACTATGATGCTTGGTCATCCTGACTGGTCGGTACGGTGTGCTATTACTGTTTAAAACCAGGCACGTTACATTGCTTCAGAAGGAAATGCTGATTCAGTTGGTTAACATTGCCAGAACGGGTGAATGTTTATTACAATGACCCTTAAAAATGTATTAATGAGTGAGATGCTTAAAATTGGCAGGATACTCTCTATGAATGCAGGGTGGTGATATCAATCAAATGTTATTTGCTACAGTGCATTCTTACAAATTGAATTTGCCATAAAGCGTGCAGATTGCATTTTCCAGGTTGAACCAAGTACTCAGAAAATCCATCCCTTTGGGAAAAACTGGAACATTATCTCCTGATTTGAGAGGCAGTCAAGAGAACTCCTGGAATATAGCGTTATGGTAGGCACAATATATATTGAATAAAGTTATTCAATGGGGAGTGAGTTTATATCTCAGCAGCATTGGCACTTTGTGGAAGGTTGAAAGGATGGCCATTAGTGCATTACAGGTGGTTTATACCCTATTCTTGATTCATCCTCTGGAGAGCGTTCTGCAACGCATCTGGCATCTCCTGGGCGTTTGGATAGATTTTCTGGTCGTTTACATGAATCAAGTCAGCATGTGGACTGGATTTTCTGATCGCACCGTAGTGGTCTCCTTTGGGCAGAGAATATATGGTCCAGATGTTTTGGACTCGGAGTTGGCGTATGCTTTACTGTGCTGTGTGCATCCAAGTGGAGCAGGGGGGCTGCTATCGTACAGCGTCAAGGCCAGCTAGGGTTAACTTGGATGCCTGAAGGATGTCTCAATAAAAAGGGCTGATAGACGGTTTCTGGTTCTGCCAAGGACACTGTCCCCTCCAATCACCCCACCGTGGTAGTCTGGTGGTGTGAGCTGATGATTGGAATTAAACGCAAAGGTCATCCCGGTCGGAGAAGCTCGGTCAATTATTCTGCCTTTCTTATTTAAAGTGAAGAGTTTATGGGGCATAGCAGCAGAAGAGAAAGTATTACAGGGTTATCTGAAGTGCAGGTCCACATGCTGAATAAGCATGCATGGGCTAAAAGATGGCATGGCGCGACGGACTTTCCGTAAAGTTTACTGCCAGACATGGGGATGGTTTGTGGGGTGGACGCATTTGTAGCAAAGCTTTGGCATTTCTTTAATGTCGTGCCCAAGAGCACTAAGGAAGAATTTGGTGAATTTGTGTGCATTTGAATGGAAATGGGTGGATGTGATGATTACATTTTACAGCGTCGAACACCCAGTGCATACCCACGTAGTGTGACAGGGTGAATGATGGCACCTAGCTTCATCTACATAGCCCACCGCACAGAAAAACGTCAGCTAACTCTGAATGTTTGGAAGTGAACTTTGATTTATTGAACCACTAGCATCAAAATGCTGCTTTTGCTGTTTACTGCAATGGCTTAACATTCATGGCTTTAAGATAACAGATTGGGTCAATCTGTTTGGGATCGCAGCAAATTTTGTCATGAACAATGAGGCTTATGCTGTGTGGAAGATGTGACTCATTAATGCTGAAAATACAGTACACGGATAACAACAGAATATTAACCTTTTATAGGCTTGTGTTTAATCTTAAAATTCTACAAATAGCCTGTAAAGTGTGAAAACGGCCTGCTTAGTATTGCTTATTTGTAAATAAGATATCATCGTGTATAAACATTATTCATGAAATATATATTATTTACTAACAATTTAATTACAGTTAAATATTAACAATTATCTAAATAACTGAAGCATGCCTACATAACTCTAGAGGCTCCTAACTTCCTAGAAAAATCTCAGATTACTTTCGATGGCCAGTTATGTGCAACTGGTGTCCATACCATTGGAGTGGGGTCCAGTTTAATAAAACTGCCATTGCACTGTGCTGGAATTTTTTCCTATTACAGTGCAAAACATGTCAAGCAATTTACTGTACAGGAATCATTTAATGGCCCCCTCCAATCTGCGTGTTCAATATATGGACACGTAACTGCTGAATAAGCCTTGTGTCTTTACAAACGTTTTACCATACCCACTAGATTGCTCTGGATTTGTGCTTTAATGTTGCTTATCTCTGCCTCGTTGGATCTACGTCAGCTACATAATTTTTAGCTTGTGGGTTAAAATGAATGGCAAGAGAATTAGCTACGGTTTCGCGACCTTGGCTGAAAGTCACCAGGGTTCGATAACGGTAAAGGGAACAACGTACTGTACTGCTGATGCAACAAATTGATCATTATTCCTATTCTGCAATGGTTTATAGCCTGTCGATTTGCCTGTATGTGTGTCATTATATTGTATAGAGGTGTAAGGAAAGTTTTTATTTATTTTACATCAGCACTGATTGCTCCTGAATCTTCTGTGTCGATTGCAGGCGCAGATCAGTGAGTACATGGAACAGGGCGGAGGTTTCGAATTGTGAGTATATCGGTTTTTGCCATTTGGTTTTGTACATTATCATCCACAAAATGGCTCACTCACTCTACAAACAAACATGGTCCAGGGAATGCCCTTGCAAGGCCTAGGAAACAACCTACGTGTAACCTTTATCTGATATCTTATAATTCCTAAAAGACAAGAGCCTATTGTCTATTCAAGTGTTTTATGTTCTCCACATCTAGCTGAATTGTTATTGGTATTGATTAAAGCATTTTATTTTATTTTAGTAATATGGACGACTGTGAGAAGTTTGAAATCTCAGAGGACAGCGTCAACAAAGGAACAGAGCAAATTCGACCAGAATGCTTTGAGTTGCTCCGAGTCTTGGGGAAAGGAGGCTACGGGAAAGTAAGTGTAATCCCTAAAGTAATCCTTACATGTAATGACGGCTTAAAGCATCCGGTTTAATTTCCATGTCAATGTTTTGTAAGTGGCTGAACGTTCACTTGCAGTAGTGTTTTGAATAACGTCAACGTTGGAGTACAAATGAAATGAGTTTTCTTCTCTTAAGCAGATTCCTTGTACCTTTCTTTGTTTCTTTAAAATTAGGTTTTCCAAGTTCGGAAAGTGTCAGGAGCCACTTCGGGAAAAATATTTGCAATGAAGGTCCTCAAGAAGGTAGAGTATCTGAATCAACGCTATCTGCTCATCTTCTACCAGCAGTGTAGCAGTGAGAATAAGATGATCTTCAGAGCTATTGTATTATTTCCTGGTGCATCGGTTTAAGATTAACAGAAACTTGTTTTTAACAGGCACACAGAGAGCAGACCATCTAAGGAACTTTTTTTTCCCTGTGATACTTTCTTGGAAAACGGTCTCATTTGTTAATTGACCAAGGTTTTTCTTTTGTGGTTTTACCACAAAAACAACAAACAGCCTATGTTTTGGCAATAGCTCTGCTTATAGTTTGTGCCCTGTATTTACTCTAGCAGTTATGGAGCCCTCATTTTGCTCGGATTAATAGCTGGAATATCGTTGCCTTGTGGAATATTTGGTCTTCCCCTCAAACTCAGGGGGCCGGTGTATTTGTTTCATTGTGTAGCAGGCAGTTCCCTTCATATTTGTAATGTCTGTATTCTACTGTCCTGTCAGAACTAGCATGTCCTTGTTGCATTTGTGGCTACAAGTGGTTCTAATGTAATTTTTACCAATTCGGGTGGGTTTTTTTTGGGGGTTTTTTTGTCCTGTCTGGAAACAAGGAGTTAAATAAATATAGTGTGTTTATTGCTGTTTTCGTTCAATTTCGGCTCTGGTTGGACAGTGGTCATGATGCAGTTCGAAGTGCATTTGCCCTTAAGGCGCATTTTGTTTCCTGAGATGTGTCACCCAAATGAGCCTAGATGACAGACATGTTTCTGAAATGGCGCAGAATGAACGAGTCGTAGTGGGTTGTGATAAGGCTTCACGGTCTGGCTTTGACCCCTTGTCTTTTGGTGGCTGTGTGTGGGGGGGTCCTGCAGGCCATGATAGTACGCAATGCGAAGGACACGGCACACACGAAAGCCGAACGCAACATCTTGGAGGAGGTGAAACACCCGTTCATCGTAGATCTGATTTACGCCTTCCAGACAGGGGGCAAGCTATACCTCATCCTGGAGTACCTCAGTGGTGAGTGAACTGTGCTTTTCATTGTTTTGTACTGCTAAATGTTGGGAGTCTGGTTTCTGACTAGACTTCCATGCAGTCCGCTTCATTGTTGATCGCCGGATTTGAAAGTGTTTGGGTTCTGTTGAAGTCTTCGGTTGACTTGGGTCGGGGGGTCTCTGTCTGTATTACATTGAAATGATATGTTTGCAGGTGGAGAGCTGTTTATGCAGTTGGAACGAGAAGGGATTTTCATGGAGGATACAGCCTGGTAAGCAGTTTTTTTTTTGTCTGCAAAAACCCAGATCTCCTGCTGGAACCGGTGCAAGACAAAGTGGAGATAAGACTGTCACCGTGACCTCTATTCCTGTTTTCTAAACACCTGATGGTGAAATGACCATGATGATCAGAAGTATTCGGAAATGCTTTCTCTGAAGTGAAAAAACGTGTCCCTCTAGTTGAGAGAAAAAGATTTGTTTCATTTTGCTAGATATTGTGTTAATGAAGTCAATGGTTTTTGTGTCTCTCGGTGCAAGGGCGTGCTCTCATAGACGATAGTGGAAAATGATAGTGGAGGGGGGGCGGGGGAGCACAAACGGGTTGTAAAGATTTCACTTTCTTTCAGCTTTTATCTAGCAGAGATCTCCATGGCTCTTGGCCACTTGCATCAGAAAGGCATCATCTACAGGGACCTGAAACCAGAAAACATCATGCTTAATAACCATGGTAATGCGAAGCTTCAATTGCTGCTTGTCAAGAAATATGATCTCCTGATCACGAAAATGCTTCTGCTTTTAATTTCCAAAGCGTCTTTAGTCCTGAATACACTTGCTTTCCCCTTTAGCTGAAGCCTTTTAACTGCTTGGCTGTAGTGCTCTGGTTCCAGCTCTATATACTTGGATGAGTTTTATAGCGCAGCCATATAGCATGATATTGTTTCTTTGAAGTATAACGTCCCTTAGAGCTCAGCATAAGCAAAGCATGCAAATAATTGTTAAAGCGAATGTTATATCTTATCATATAATGGAACTTTTTTTATACTTAAAAAATGTTGCCCTTCTTTAGGTCACGTGAAGCTGACTGACTTTGGTCTGTGTAAAGAATCGATCCACGATGGCACAGTTACCCATACATTCTGTGGTACCATAGAATACATGTAAGTTCATCCGTGTAGATACACGTCCTGGTTTAAATTTAGTTCAGTTGTGATTACTATGCCCTTTTTGAAGTGTACAGATTGGTGCTTGTGTTGGGGGGCGTAAGTGTTGAGCTAATTAATTGCCTCCCTTTACCTTTTAAATATTTTTCTGTGTTGAAAACTGTTTCTCCTTCCTGCCAGGGCCCCAGAGATCTTAATGAGAAGTGGACACAATCGTGCTGTGGACTGGTGGAGTCTGGGGGCCTTAATGTATGATATGCTGACAGGCGCAGTAAGTGCAATTTGCAATAACACACTTCTCTACTTTCCATCCTAAACCTATCCCATAGGCCTGTGGTGCTCAACCCTTTATCCCCGGGGGACGGGTTTTTATTCCAACGCATCACTTAAGGACTTCATATCAGCTCAATCAGAACAATTAGTGGATTAGTCTTGTCCCACAGTATTGGGGTTGATCGCTATTAAGAGAGAGAGAGGGGTGGGGGTCCTCCAGAACCGGGGTTAAGCACCACTGCCTTTGGCCACCACTGTCTTGTGCGTGTCCTGCTGCTGTCTTCCACTTAAGAGACCCTCTGTTGCTCTTTTTTAACAATAGGAAGGCGTATACTTTGTTGTATAGTAAATGGCTGTTTGGTTTTGACCATATAAGAGTTTTAGATTCAGGGGACTCTGGGTGGCGGCTGGCCAGCGTTCGCTAGCAATGTGTGTTTTTTGCAGCCACCCTTTACTGGTGAAAACAGGAAGAAGACCATTGACAAAATTTTGAAGTGCAAATTAAACCTCCCACCCTACCTCACTCAAGAAGCCAGGGACCTTCTAAAAAAGGTATGTGCCAACTAATATAATCCATAATGATGCTGTAATTGATTTGCGCGCAGTGCATCAAAACCACTCAGCCGTGAAGCCCATTTACGAGATTTTCTTCTTTCTTCCTGTCAATCGTTTCCTGTTAATCTCGTCTGATTTGTCACCGGGGAACTGAATGTGGTCTTTCTATGACTGCAGAGCAGTTTGATGGGTAGAAGGGCTAGTTGTGTTTTTTTACGTTCATCAGCCTTGTTTTTCTTCTTCCTGCAGCTGCTTAAAAGAAATGCCTCATTACGGCTTGGGGCTGGACCAGGAGATGCCACGGAAGTACAGGTACCGGCGAGAAAAATATCCCAGTGTCTCTGCTGCCTCCTCCTGTGAATAGTTGTGGTCTGATGAACGGACGTGCCATCGCTTTGGCGAGCGCTCCCGGGGCCAGCCGGCGTGGGTTTACCTCGCTCACGTCTGCCTCCTCTCCTCTTGTCTCCAGACCCACCCTTTCTTCAGACATGTTAACTGGGAAGATCTCCTCGCCCGCAAAGTAGAGCCCCCGTTCAAGCCCTTCCTGGTGAGTGTCGCACAAGCGGCCTTCTTGAGCGACGAGCCGCCCGGTTTAAGTGGCGTGGGTGGAAAACAAGCGCTCTTTGTTTTCGCAGCAATCCGCGGATGACGTGAGCCAGTTCGACTCCAAGTTTACCAGCCAGACTCCGGTGGACAGTCCTGATGACTCAACGCTTAGTGAAAGTGCCAATCAAGTCTTCCTGGTAAAGCAGCGTACTTCAGCCCTTTGTTTAGTCTTTCTGGGAGGGGGCTATGCATGTTTTCATGTTAGGAAAGCAGTTTTTCTTTATTTAAACAGAAGTGAGCCTTTTTACGAGAAACTGTTTTAATGTGTTGTATGTGGGCTGTGATTGGAAACTGTCCTGCCACGTTGAATTGGGTTTTTGCTTGTCCACCATACTTTTTTTCAGATTTTAAGGAAATTTGTCCTGCAGTTGTGGCCATGGCTGATTTGTAATCTGTGTTGTTATTATTCTCGCAGGGATTTACATACGTAGCCCCATCTGTGTTGGAAAATGTCAAGGAGAAATTCTCGGTTGAGCCAAAATTTCGATCACCTCGACGCTTTCTGGGAAGCCCAAGGACACCAGTGAGGTACTGGTTCAGTGTTTTTCTCCCTCTTCTGTTGGCCTTTCCTGGTGGGGAAATTTAACACGGGCGCTAATAAGACAAACCTCCTGAATGGCTCAGTCATTAAAGGCGCTCCCCGTTATGCAGACTGAGCCCCATGAACCAGAGTTTGATGGTCATTTCTAGCTCATGTCATTCGCAGATTGTGACTGGGAGTTGGGTTTCTCTTGGCTCATTGCTAACAGGGCGCCTCCTATCGGAAAAAAATTACCCCTTTTAAACCCCCCCCCTTATTTATTTTTTTGGTGAGGGATACTGGTTTGGTTAAGACTTTTAGTTTTGTTTTTGTGAATTTCTGAAATATGTTTTATTTCTTTTCTAAATTTGTCCTAAAAACGTAACCACTGCAGACTTGCGTCGCGTTTAACACCCTGCTTTCTCCCCTGACACAGCCCCGTGAAGTTCGCCGGGGGAGACTGCTGGCCCCGGGGCCCTTCGCTGCCTGGAGCACCACCCCTCCAACCTCCCACAGAGCTGGCCATGGAGGTTTCTGCTGTGGAGCAAATGGATGTCACAGCCAGCAACGAAGCTTCAGCCCCCCTGCCCATCCGCAGCTCGGGGCCCTTTAAAAAGCAGGCTTACCCTATGATTTCCAAAAGGCCCGAACATCTACGCATGAATCTATGACGTTTGGCTGAACCACGTATGTTTTTTTTTTAACGGACAATATAGAAATAAAACTGACACCATTCTCGACCGCCAGCACCCCACCATCTTCAGCCATGCCTTTTTTCTTCCTCCATCTGTTAAGCTGGAACTGAGTGGGTGAAACTGTGGTTCTAGGCTTTGGCTTTTGGCCACAGATTCAGAAGATTTCTGGCCAGTCTGTATGTTGGATTGATACGTTTTGGCCTTACTCTTGGATTCTATGGAGAAACGCAAACGAAAAAATGAAAGTAATCAAATTCAGCACGATTCACTCCATTGCGCGGATTGGGTCAATGTGACTCGATCCTCCATCCAAATTGATCAAATACTGTTGAGGCCTTGTTTCTGTGGAATGCTTGGAATTTTTTTTTCTTTACAGTATTACTCTGTATGCCACATTGCTATCCCCATTCTGAATGAATGAAAAGACACATTTTTAATTGAGATAGATACTGGCTTTAGACCCCGTCCTTAACTAGGGGTTTTCCGATCCAGTAAATCGGAGGCTTTTTGAGTGTGTTGCAAAACGTTGCTGAAATACTATTGAAATAACAAATTGAAATGATAGTAACAATAAAAAAAATGTAGTTTGTATATCTTTCCCTTTAATTACACTGCTTTGATTTTGGGTTTGTTTTTGTAAAACTGGCCACACTCCTCAGGACTATTTTTCTGCGCTTATCGTCTGTACAGCCAGGAAAGATGGAACATATTTTAACAAACTGAGCAGACATATATTCTGCGTTGCGTTAGAAACCAAATGTAGCGAATGGCCGTGATGCTGGTTAATGTAGAATAGTGTTGATGTACACCCTGCATTGAATGTAATCTGGTTTTCATTGCCTTTGAGTGTCACTGTCACTGGTCTTTTGGATAGTTTCCACTCTCCCAGTATTTCATGAGCATTCAACGGGGGGGGAAGGTAGAATCCACTCGCAAACGAGTTAAAATGCTCCAAAAAAAAACTACAATTCTGTGCTAATTTTATCCAGCAAATTAAGTAATGGGGCGTTGAACTTTTTGGTTTTATTTACACAGCTGTCTCATGATTAAAATCGACACGGCCTTTTTATATTATTTACTGTTAATCGCATTTACAAATTGCAAAACTGCTGATTTTCTTCTCCAGATCACTGAATGACCTCCGTCGTCACCATGATTTTTAACATTTTAGCATGGATTGAGGCTGCTTTGTCTAAAAAGCTGTATTTAGCATCGGGAGCAAAGCCATAACTTCCTTACACGAACCCGGAAAAAAGACTTAAACTCAGAGCTACACAACGAGGAAGATGGCACTATCCAAAGGTCGTTCTGTTGTTTTGGGGTTGCGTTGTGTAGCGGGGAGTGGAAACTTCAATCGTTTCGGTACGTCGTGCTTGGGTCTGCTATGTGACCTGTGGAGACTCTTGGCGCGTTTCTGAGGAAAGGGCGCCATTTAAGAACAATTTGCAACGGCAATCTCGTCTACCAAGACAAGATCAAGACTTTTTTTTTTTTTTTTTTTAAGATTTTTGAGCCAGTTTTGCGAAGCGGTGAATAAAACGCAAGTTCTGAGTTTTATTCATCTCTCTCACACCATATTGGTGCGTTTTCTCTTGTCAGCAGTTATCCAGCAGTTCTGCAATGTAAGGATCGATTGAGCTTAGTCGGAATTGCTTTGCCTAAATTAAGAGAATTCTTGTCATTTCTCCTATAGTTAATATTTAATAGTATAGGCGTTGTGTACTGAAAACTAATGGCAATAATTCTCGGCACAGGAATTTTGTTCTTGAGCAGAATTCCCCTGGGCCTCCTTTCCGCGTCTGAGCTTGAGCTGTAACCCAAGCGACGAAGGGCCGCTGACATCATTCCACTGTTCTGTGGAGAATGCTGTGGTCTGTTGGTGACTGGCACTTGCATTTTGTCTCTGTTTGCCTTTCAACACTGCTAAATGCCGATTAAACTATATTATCTTTTGAAATTGCAAAAGTATTACTGTCAATTAACAAGTTCCGATAAATATCATTTACTAAATCAATTTCTAGAACCGGTTAGTAGGCTCGACTTTATACTCTGCAAGGCTTACCACAAGCCAGGCTGCACCGGTGTAGATCTAAATTTCAAAAGCTGAGTGTTAATTTCGGTGTAGTTTTGGCAAAATGAGAAGCGCTTTATTTGGATCTACTACATGACTCAGCGGTTTACCCAAAGAACTGTTGGGGAAAACTGTTCCGTTATTGGTCCGACATAGATCTGCTCTTGAGTTTAAACAGTGCTATAAAGGAGTTGGAGTACCATGAACTTTGCGTCTTAAGTGGTGGTCTTCGGTGGTTCCTCACGTATTTCAAATCTCACGTTGTTTCCAGCGCGTCAGCTGAACTGAACTCGCGCCTTTCTATGCAGGACATGTTTATACGGAGTCGGCGTCGCCGTCCCGCCTTAGGCATTGCTGTCCCATCCCTGCCATTTGTGTGAAAGTGTCAGAATACTGACCTGGAGGCAGACCGAACGGTATGGTCCTCTAGGAATTTGTGTAACGCAAGCAATGTGCGGAAGACCTTTACAGCGGCGGTTCAGATGCGCGCAGGGCAATACTATCCTAAAAATCCGCTCTTTGCTTTATTTCATTTTAATTACTGTGATGTTTTTTTTAAAGGTGTATCGTTTCATCAAGTGCCATTCTACAGTTTTTCCACTTTCTGCATTGAGTACACTATGCAATTTACATGTATTTATTTGTGTTCGGTCAACAGCAGACATCAATTGCGTACATAGCTGTCCTTTCTTCTTTTTCATTTAAGTTGCTTTTTTTAAAGATATATTATGTAGGGCTAATCTGTGCGTATACTTGATGCTTAAATAGGTTTATACATTTTTTTTTAAATTGAATATGTAAATGTGTTAGGGAAATGTGTATTTATCTGTTTTTTGGGATCTTTTTTAGAAATACACATGCGCGCACACACTCTCACAAAAAACGTAAAAAGCAAATGGGATTGTTAAGCTGGTAAGTGGTACCGGCTGTTGTATGGCAGATACTTAAACACGTTAACATAGATTCATGAAGCTGTCTGTGGGAACTTGGACGTGTGCCAGTTTTTCTCCCAGAACTCACTGATTGACATATGGTGTTAATGAGGCAAAAATGCAAGAGGTCTGCGCCTTTTCAACATCTGCAGCTTGTGGACTGACACCTTGAGACAGACCCTCGCTTCTCCACTGAAATGGCCCTGCCCAATGACGTTGGTGCTTTCCCGTCCTCTGTCTGGCCTGATGCTGAAATGAAATGGGATGTGTGAAGGCAGGGAGATTCGGGCAGATCTTTATTCATCCTGTTGGGCTTGCTATTATATAAAGAGTGTTTTTAATACTTCCGGTTTGAATGTGTGCAAAGGTCCAGGTCATTAGGTTAATCTGGCATTTAATGAAAACGTAAATTCTAACAGTGGGAAGAGGGACTGTTTCCAAATTCATGTGTAAATTGTGTGGGAGGGATGATATTTTTACGTGACTCTTGATAACATTGATTGTTTTAACTTTGCTTTTAAAATTTCAAGTGTGTACATATATTCACCGGCATCTGAAAGAAATAGGTGTAAACACTGGTGTTACAGTCGTGATTCATAAACGGCACCAACAATATTTAAGAATGAACAGACAAATACTGCCATGAAGGGAATATCTCCAGCCATTACTGTTGGTTTTCCTTCGCTGGATGACCTGCTGATGTAGCTGAGTCTCCGTGTACCTCCCTTCTTCCCTCTTCGTCTTGACAGACCAATTAACACTTGAGCTAAATCAAACAAAACCTTTTACCTATTGTAAAGAGGTTTGTTTACACACGTTGTTAGAAAACTTCTATGGGTTTGAGTTTGAAACTAAATGGCCCTTAGACTCACTGCTTTTCCAACCCTGATTAAACTAGCTTGGATTAAGCTATAGCTCATGAAATGGATCGTTTGAAATCTTTTTGCATTATTTAAATTGCTCATTGTTAGCATTAACTAATTTCTAAGGTGAAAGTGTGTGTGTGTGTGCGCGTGCCCTATATGGGGGAAGAAACCCTTAAATTGATTAGAGAACTCCAATCAGAAATTGTGGTTTTGTTCATGGCACGATTCCATTTTGGTACAGTTATGTCAAAAACTAGTTCTTGATATAACCCATCTTTGTAAATGATGGGGATTCAGTATTCTTTCAGTTGAATTAATCTATTCTGCAAATTACTTCAGGAGAAGGCATTAAGTGTTGACTTAACATGAAACACATCAACTGTAAAGTCCGTTTGGCCTCTGCACTTGATTATAAAATCAGAATGGCTGTAAATAGGTGAATGACATTAAAGTCTGTTCATTACGAGCTCACTGGTTGGCATTTCCTCTGCTTATTTATCAAAGGTGATGTCTTACACTTTACAGTTTTCAACCCGTTGTCCAGGAAATTCTAGTGTGTCAGCTTTAGTAATATGACACAGACGCTGAAGCATTTCCCATGATAAAAAAAGGAGACAGGTGGACAGTTTTTATATTTTATTTTTACCACATGATGAAACATGGTAATAAAATAGATGTATCTTCCAGTCTTTGGTTTTTAAAAGACAACCACACTTTAGAAAAGTTACCATTCTTAATCTTCCAAATCAGATCATACATATAGTCTACATATTTATGTAATCGTTGCATATTCTCAGCAAAATTGCTTATAAAGCTCTAAAATTGATTTAATAAAAAAATCTGTTCGTTTGCATTACACATCAATGATTGGTGCAATGAATTAGAATTTTTTTTTTTTTGGACAACAGTAAACTAATTCAACCAAACTAGCAATCCCAGAAAGCAATCCAGATTTAAAACAAAACTGTCCATTAATGGTTCATAGGTGCTGGTAGCACTTGAAACACTCTAGTATCTAACACAGTAACTTAAACAAAAGCAAAAATCAGCAGTTCAAGTTTTCTTTGTTAACTTTGAAGAAAGTGCTTCTCCACAACTAAAATACTTAAAATATTCAATCATTTAAGAGCGTAGTTAATATAAGACCCAACGTTTTGGAACAATTCTGCAGTACATATTAAGTGACGAGGACTCTTACCCCCAACACCAGGAATTCTATGCACGATTACACCATACATTTTTTTTTTTTAGAAAAACCATCACAAAAGGGCATGCAGATAATTCATATCCGTAAAGATTTTTTGCAAAGGATAAAAGGTACAGAGAGAGGATTTGTAGAATTGGAAGAGAAGAGTTGCACCATAGCTAAAACAGCCCAATGCAGAGCAGCCTTTGAGTAAGGGGTGAAGGAAGGTGGTTCATTTTCTGAACAAAGGAATATTGCTATTGATACAGTTTTCACACCGAGGACACATCTTAACAGAAGTAACTAAACCAGACAACTTCTGCAACACCACGTATGGCTTTTTTTGCTTTCCTTAAATTCCCCTTTGCATCCATGCCAACTGCTCATCTCCAGCTTGTCCTTTCAGTAGACCTGCAGGTAAGGAGACGTCGCCCCATCCTTCCACTTGTGAACCTTGTCTGTGATCACTGTGCGGCACAGTGGACAGGTCTTCTCCCGGTTGAACCACAGCGAGATGCACTCATCGCAGAAGATGTGCTTTAAGAAGGAACAAGGTACGTAAAACAAGCCATCAAGCAGTCTTTGTTAACGTGCTATGGGTTAAAACACCTCAGGACTTTTCAAAGGAAATCAGAGACAAAAACACCAAATACGCAACTGGGTTGCCATGAACAGTGTGTGCCATCACATGCTCTCCACCAAATCCCACCCCTTTACAACTTCCTTGCAACTGTCGTTTTGGAAACTATCCCATGGGAACTCGGGCCTCCCCAGCCGACGCTGCCCTCACCTGACAGAGGAGGACCCGCGGCTCCCTGTATGCAGCATGGCAGATGGGACACACGTCCCCAGCCTCACTGCACTGGTTCTTGGTGGCAGCTGTTCCATTATGCTGAGAAGAAGAAAGGGGTTTCCAATGAGCCATTTCAGGCATAAGATGTAAAATTAATTTTAGTTGTGTATCACCATTTTCCAAGTAATGCAAGATGTGCTTAGCTAATCATGCTCCATAGGCCATTATTAAGTTCCTGTACCTCATTGTTGAAAAATATTCGGACAGTTTTCTGAATAGACCCCCAAAGTCCATACAGTCCTAAAAGCTACAGAAGAAGTCAATGTAAGAGATTAGAGATTTGACAGTGTGCTTAAAATTCCAAAATAATGAAATGAGACAAATTTTTAAAAACTAAGACAAAAGCTAAATAAGACAACAATGGAATAGTAGGGACAGAAGAATTCCCTGAAGGTGATCTTAGTTTGGTTTTAAAAATTCCAATTAATGGTGCCTCTGACATATAGTGTGTAATGTATTCAGGTACTTAACTATTCTATGCGTTAAAAACCAGCAGAAGACTTAAAATCTAATTTAAAATTCAAAGGCAGACAAGAATACTTGTAGTTAATATTTATAGTATTCGACAGCCAAAAGGCTACTTATACAAAGAAACTCCAGGCGTCTTTCTCCTGTATTTTGAGTTGGAGTTCAGCTTGACCTTTAGTATGAGGTAGACCAAAGCGAGCAGGATGCCAAGTGTAATTCCGGCGGAGCCATCCACGTCTTGGTAGCTAATCAAGTATCGAAACCACACAGGCATAGGAGCAACGGCCTGGTAAACTTGACCGATCTCTTCGGTAACCATATACCATCGTCCCTGGAAGGAGGATAGGAAGTAATGATGAAATTGTGAAGTTTATCTCAAACGGAACACAGGAAAAACAAGTTAAACGGAGAGAAAAACGCCCTTACCCGAGACTTGTAAGTCGTAAGTTTGGATGGTAATGAAAGAATAAGGCACTTCACACCCATAAATAAAAACTTCAACATGAAGTTGGTCACACCCACAGTCCATAGCACCTCCCAGAAGCCCAGGGGCTCAACACTAGGATTCACCAAGATTAGGCTGTAGAAAAAGACCAAATGAAAGCGATTGCAATCTTTCTCTAAACGTTTAATTTAAATGGTTAAAAATAAAGACTTTTGTCTTAGCTGAACATCCCCTCACCAGTAATAAAGTGTCTCTGTATAGAATGAATAGTAGAGGAGGAGAGAGGAAAATGTCAAGAACAACAGGAGCCCCATACACTGCAGCTTTGACCGTCGTTCCTGGTGAAAGAAACAGGCAGAGTAGGCTTTCGAAAATGACTTAACAACATCAGAAAATGTGCCGATATTTTTAACGCCGACTTACCTGTAGAAAAACTTGGTTTTGAATGTAATTATTTGCATAAAGAAAAGTTGTAAACAGGCCAACTCCAACAGCTAGGCCTATAACAAACCATAAAACAATCAAGAATTCTGTCCATATACACATCATCCACAGTATCAAGGTTAATATATCAAAACTACACTTATAAGCACAAGAGCTCCCCCACTCAAGTTATAGAACTGTGGTAAAACATTTGTATTTCAAGGTATCATTAGTGGTAAGATTCTCTGCATTAACAAATTATGTATGGTCGGTAGGCAAATATACTGAATACAACTAAACTAAAAGCATAAATCCAGAAGTAGAACCTACCCAGTGCATGTTGAACGACCAGTTTGGCACAAAGGATGACAATGAAAGGAAGACTTTTCTGAACCCATCGAAAGAGGTAACGCAGTTCCGAGAGGGAGGTACTGGTCTCTCCTGTCTCAGTGTCAGAATCTCCCCGATCAGACCCGGGCTCGTTGTGTGAATGGGGACGACTGCTGGAGTGAGAGTGGCTGTGCGTGCCTGCTCTAAGCCGCCGGGACGCCGGTCTTCCGCTGGGCTCTCCGGTTGCACCGCTTATCTGAACGTGGACTTCCCTAGCCTCGGACGAGCCAGAGCCCTCAGTCACTGGTGTCCTGGGGGGTAGCTCCGGTTGTAAGATTAGGGACAAGCAGTTGCCCGTCTGTGAGTTTAGTTCGCTAGAGTTGGTCTGCATTACAGTAGTCGATTCTTCTAGTTTTTGCAATCTTCTAGACTCAATAGAATTTCTCCTAAAACACAAAACAACAATAAGGATTACAAGAACTCCAATACATATTTTGGGGCAATACATATTTCTGTCTAAAGCCACCATTAGTGTTGGTTTATTAAATTAGTAAAACGCAAGTTAGTAAAAAATTAAACAAGCCAGCTAAATGAATACTAATAAATGTCTAAACAATATAAATTAACTGCAGTGTCAGGTGATAACCGAGAAATGAATAATAATGTACTAGGATCAAAATAATTTTCCCAATGTTCATAGTTCCTGGTGAATCTGAATTTATTAAATGACTACTACTATAGTCAGTTAACAGCAACATTGAAAATGTATGTTGTCTAAACACTGGCTACCTACTTGTATGCAGTTTCTCGCTAATCCCAAAGCCGGGAACAGCTATAAACAGTAACACTATACATTAATAAACGCGATTTATACAGATCATGACTAAAATGTATTTATAGCTTAAACCACCTTGTTATGCTCTTAGCTACTAGTTTGTACTGATCGTAACTAGTTTGAATTGATCGTGTCGCTCAGTTACAGAACATTTTTTCTATTTTGTTTTTCTACCTGTGTGTAAAATGAAAAGCAGCATACGAATAATTATCTTTATAACGTAATTAGCACACTCTTATACTGATCTAATACGACATTTCTGGTTTTTAAACTTGATTAACAAACGAAAGTTAAAACTAGCTACATAACGCCGAAGACTGAGGTGCTACAAATCATTCGGACAAGCTGGAAGATAGCAAACATTTAATAGCAACTAAACTAAACTTATTCAATTACATACGCAACTTTAATGTCTATGTTTATTTTAGTCTATCTTTACTCAGCTACAAAAACTATATTTCATAGTCTTTATTCTTTAGCTGCCAGTGCTAGCTGATTGCAGTGCAGCTAGCTAACCCGGAATGTTTAAATACTTGTTGCAGTCACACACTGGGGGGAAATGCGTTTGATTACCTGTCATACTGAGTTCGGAGTTTCATTGCAAACCTTAAAACCCATTTGATTATCAAGTTAAAATGCGAAAAAAAAAACCCAAAACGGAACAAAAATAAAACGAGTAAGCTCCGCCTAGCGTCTAAACCGTCGCAGACATCTTTAATGATCAAACACAACATAACCAGGAAAAGAGGACAAAGGTCAAAGGGTAATGTTATCTTTGTCGTGTGTATTTAAAAAAACAGACATTTGGATGATTAAATGTAACGGTAGGTTTATAGATAAGTAGGTTTAAACCTGAATTGTACATACTGCTGATCCGAAAGCAAACACGGTGACGCAAATACGTAGTTTCGTAAACTCGCAGTACGTGGCGTTGTGGTTGTCATGACAAACTTCCACTGCCCGTGGAGTGGTATTACTTGCTTCATTACTTCGTTAACTAAAGTTAAATTCGCAAAACGTATAGTTGGTTAAAAAAAATGCGCCGTTGTGGTCACGTTTTAGGATACCTTAGCCTGCGCAAATGTAAAGACTACAAAAAATACTTTTAGTTTCCGCACTCCGCCGATTCCTGGTCACATTCAGCAAGTTACATGATGCATATTTGCAGGTTCACATCTGGCTGATAGGACCCAGCCTTCGCTCGGGGTCAGCCCCTAGTGGCCCCTCACTAGTAACCATTTAAGTTAATTTAACAGCAAATGAACAGCCTTCCATTTTGGAGCGTAACTCTAATAAATCCTTCCGCATCCTCCGACCTACAAACATCGTTTCCTGACAGATTTATTTGTCTCTATAATTTCGCTTCTGTAAAAAACTTCCTCGGCTGCAGTAACACAAGATGTTTCATGAAATATTTTGGACAGGCTGCAACATAACACACCTTTAGTTCTTAAGTTTTGTAAGGTGTCAGACATAGACAGCTGGTTGGCTAATTTATTACCTTAATTGCTCATTGAATAGAAGTAGAAGGAGTAGAAGTCCCGGTCTGACAGACGTGTCCCCGGGGCTGCATGCCACAGTTGTGATACAAAGGACTCCCAAGCAACCTAATCTAAACTGAACTTTAAAATCTATTAGTAAATATGTTGTGCTTTGGTTGGATCACTGCTTTCACAACGAATTCTGCATTTCTGAATTCATCTGAATTCAATCTGAATTCATATTACAGTCGATAATATTATTTATCTGATACGTGTCCACTTCGCTCTTACTCACTGACTAGCCGTACACTTCCTGCCCTGCCTTCACTGTCTTTTTCCTGATGTTCCTGTGGAAGGTTCAGAAAGAGCACCTGTTCCATCCACTCTGCTTTTAGCACCTTCCTGTCACACTCTGTGGAAAATCAAGGATTCACCTTTCATTCCACTGATGGGTTGGAGGGAGCCACCTTCAACTGAGGTGTGAGTGTATCATTGTTGATTAATTAGGGGGTGGAATTAGGGATCAAAGAAGACTGTTGAATATACGAGTTAAATATACTCTTCCAAATAATGACACGTAACTGTGTATTCTACTAATTAGTGGGTTGTGTTACAACGGATGATGTTTTTTTCTGTGGTTATAAAATTCAGTTTCATCTGTTTACTTTGAAAGGTGTTGAGAATGTGGCGTTATTGTACGTGAGAAAAGAAAACACTGCAATGATCAAATCGCAAAAAGTTGCGATTCATTACATTTTAGTGGCTTCGCAGACAATTTTATTCAAAGCGACTTACATAGTTTACAATTTCTACATTCAGCCACTTATACAGCTGGATATATTTATTTGAAGCAATGCCTCTTTCAGACATGTGATTCTGAATTCTAACACATAACAGCAGATGCTTTCTGTGATATATGGACATACAGTATAGTTATTTTATTTTTAATGCATTTGTTTGCATTTTACAGATAACTGTTTAATTACCTGACAGTGTATATTACCAGAGGAGCGTTCAAAATGCATAGTCATTGCTTAACTGTTCCTTTTGATGATTCTTATTTTTTGGTGGTTATTAAAGGTGTAAAGGTGGTTATTAATAATTTGTTATAATAGCAAATAATAATAAAAATCCATTGTAAATATCAGGCAAGTAAATATGCTCTCTTTTTAAAATATTGTATTTATACATTCTTTCCTTAAACATTTAAGATTGTTATAATATCTGTTTGCGTGTTGCAAGAGAAGAAAACAAATAACGTCATACAGACAATATCAATTTATATATATATATATATATATATATATATATATATATATATATATATATATATTGAAGTAAGTGT